>CAKAOI010018454.1:0-10235 GCA_916701655.1 Sebastiscus albofasciatus
AAGAAGAAGAAGAAGAAGAAGAAGAAGAAGAGATGGATGATGCGCGTAAAAGAGTCAAAGTTACGCACTAATCCCACGCTGCGAACACATACTATACAGAGATAGATGCAGTCTTTATTAGAAAAGCCTTCCTCGTGAGCCCGACTCGCTCATCATGATGAGGACTGAGGTGTCCCCGTGCATAAAGCCTACACACACGCGCCCACAAGCGAGCGAGCGCGCACGCACAGCATCCTGTTCTCTCACATAGAGAGGGAAGAGAAAGCGCAGTCACGTGACCCAGAGCAGCAGCAGATTTCAGCACCTTGGACAGAAACTCCGAGGAAACAACACGGAGGAGGAGGAGGAGGAGGAAGAGGAGGAGAGACGCAGCTTCTTCAGGTGGAGAATCCCGGAGCAGATAAGGCTGATCAGGCCTTATGTAGACCAACAACAACAACAACACACATTTAATAATATAGCCTACACACTCTCCAACATCTGGGAGGAGAGTTTACACACATAATATATAGCCTACACACTCTCAAACATCTGGGAAGAGTGACAACAACACACATAATATATAGCTACACACTTTCAAACATCTGGGAGGAGTGTTTACACACATAATGTAGCCTACACACTCTCAAACATCTGGGAGGAGTAACAACATCATACATAATATATAGCCTACACACTCTCAAACATGTGGGAGGAGGGTTTACACACATAATATAGCCTACACACTCTCAAACATCTGGGAGGAGGGTTTACACACATAATATAGCCTACACACTCTCAAACATCTGGGAGGAGTAACAACATCACACATAATATATAGCCTACACATTCTCAAACATCTGGGAGGAGTGTTTACACACATAATACAGCCTACACACTCTCAAACATCTGGGAGGAGTGTTTACATGCATAATATATAGCCTACACACTCTCAAACATCTGGGAGGAGGGTTTACACACATAATATAGCCTACACACTCTCAAACATCTGGGAGGAGTAACAACATCACACATAATATATAGCCTACACATTCTCAAACATCTGGGAGGAGTGTTTACACACATAATACAGCCTACACACTCTCAAACATCTGGGAGGAGTGTTTACATGCATAATATATAGCCTACACACTCTCAAACATCTGGGAGGAGGGTTTACACACATAATATAGCCTACACACTCTCAAACATCTGGGAGGAGTAACAACATCACACATAATATATAGCCTACACATTCTCAAACATCTGGGAGGAGTGTTTACACACATAATACAGCCTACACACTCTCAAACATCTGGGAGGAGTGTTTACATGCATAATATATAGCCTACACACTCTCAAACATCTGGGAGGAGGGTTTACACACATAATATAGCCTACACACTCTCAAACATCTGGGAGGAGGGTTTACACACATAATATATAGCCTACACACTCTCAAACATCTGGGAGGAGTGTTTACACATGTAATATATAGCCTACACACTCTTAAACATCTGGGAGGAGGGTTTACACACATAATATAGCCTACACACTCTCAAACATCTAGGAGGAGTGTTTACACATAATATAGCCTACACACTCTCAAACATCTGGGAGGAGGGTTTACACACATAATATAGTTTACACACACTCAAACATCTGAGAGGAGTAACAACAACACACATAATAATATAGCCTACACACTCTCAAACATCTGGGAGGAGTGTTTTCTTTCTCAGAATTTGAACCACATGTGGAAAGAGTCTGATTTTCTAGGATGAGGAGTCAAGATAAGCTCATGCAATGATAATATCAGTCATGTCTATATGGCATATTGTAATTTATATAGCTTTTGAATAAGTTATTATTTATATTTATTTTATTATTTTTATATGTTTAATTAATTTTAAATAGTTCATTAACTGTTTTTCTACCTCTTTAGACTGGTTCTAACACTGCTGGAACATGTGAATTTCTACAGGGATCAATAAAGTCCTATTTCATCTTATCCCTATAGGGAGCAATGAGTTACTTTATTTAAAGCTGCAGGGGGTAGAATTGGTGCAAATATGATTTAAAAAAGTTGTTTTTATAAAACAGTCACTATATCCTGACAGTAGTGCATGAGACAGGTAATCTGAATGTTCCTCTGTGTCCTCCGCTGCTCCTAATGGCATCTGCAAGATTTCCCAGACCGGAGGAAAACAACCAATCAGAGCCGAGCTGGAGCCCTGCCATCTCTGAGCAGCTGTCAATCACTCGCAAACTCTGATTAAACGGTCAAACTATGCAGCGCTGATCAAATATGAATCAATATTCTGTTACTGTATGTCTATGTCTCACCTCAAATGTTTTCAGAAACGTCTTGTAGTGTACAGTTTAGCTGTAAAATGAGAAAGTTTGTGACCCGGCAGCCGTGTTGAGATAGTTAGTTTGACTGTTTGATCGAAGTTTGCAAGTAATTGACAGCTGCCTCCGTTGAATGAACAGTCAATGGTAAATGGTAAATGGACTTGCATTTATATAGCGTTTTTCTAGTCTTCCAACCGCTCAAAGCGCTTTACACTACATGTCAGCATTCACCCATTCACACACACATTCATACATTCATACACTGATGGCAGAGTCTGCTATGGTGCCAACTTTGCCCATAAGGATCTAATCTAAATACTCATTCACCCACCAATGTCTATGCCTTCGGGAGCAATTTGGGCTTAAGTGTCTTGCCCAAAGACATGTGACCCAGAGCATGACCTGTGATTGGCCAAAGTGTCCCGTCACGGGCAAGATTTTTAAAGCCTGAAAACAGAGCCATGAGGAGGTGCAGAAGTCTAGTTTTCTCTCAGAACACTTGAATTATAATATGCTGAAAGGTCATTATGGATTTTTTTTCCCAATGAAGCCAAAAACATTCTGCTTACTGCAGGTTTAATTCTTATAAGGCTACTATTTCCACACCATGTGGTTAATATACAAGACAAACAAAAGGAACAACTACAAGATTGCTTATACAATAATGTATCACATATACAATTTGTACTCCCGCAATAAATCCTGTAGTTTTTTTATAGTGTTGTAAGCGTTGTTGCTTTAGATTGCATACTGTATATTGTACAGGTGTTCATATTACTGTGTCCACCCTTATCCTAAAGGAAATTGATTTGAAGTGTGGGCAACAAAAAACAACAAACATACTAAAAGTAGATCACAAACATCGCCCACACATGACAGAGAACTATAATGCCAGTGACAGCATACATGACATAACACCATACGGACAGAAGAAAGCAATACCTCTGTACTTTTACTCAAATGGATTTTGAATGGAGATCATTTACTTATAAGTTTACATTGTTGTTTTAGTATTTTTACTAAACTCAACTCAAACTCAACATATTCAGATGTTATTCCACCGCTGCTGAGAAGTTTCACTTTTTAGCTTGGGGATTATCTGTTTAAGTAATTCTTAGTTTTAATAACTTTATAAGATATGTACACTGCATCAATATATATTATGTAACTGGCCATACATCAGCTACAATATTTTCTTCTTTGTGGTAAAGTACAAAGCTGAAAATCTTTCCACTCAAATCTCTCCCCCCTCTCTCCGTCTCTCTCCGTCCCTCACCTTTCAAGTAAAGCGAATGAAAGTGTTACAAGAGCACACTTCCTCTGGCTCTGCCCATATTCACACTTCCTGTCTAATTAAGCATGGGTGGTGAAGCAATTCACCACCCATGCTGTCAGGGAGGCAGGTATAGCCACTGATGGTGAACAGTCCAGCAACAGACAATCAAATCAAATCAAATGGGTCCGGGTCAGTTTGTATTACGCTGGGTTTATCATAACTTGTACAGTGTGTCTTAATATTTTTAATATGATATCTGCTCTGGGAAGGTTTCTGTCTTCTCTTTACTGTAAGTACACTGATTTCTAGGCATCACTACAACTTTACTCCTTCGACCCAGGGGGGGGGGATAGACCTTGTTCCAGTCCAGCAATGATATCATTTGAAATAATCTATGTCCACTAAACCTGTGTCCTTGTCTCTTTCTGTCCTGTCCTGCCTCTTTTAAAGAACACAGAGAGCACAGTGTTAACAAAAGCCTCTCAACGCTGTCCACCGCTGGTACATTTACATATCTAAGAGGGCGAGAGAGACACTCATTAGGGTTGGCCCATAATTAATCCTGGATTACCATATTGGGGCGAGGGCACACACAATGGTTTATTTCATCACAGGGTGTTTCACAGTGGGATCACAGTGCTTCATCTGTGTGGGATCATTAAAAGGATCCAGGGAGGTAACAGGGCATAATTGAGTGAGATTCGACTGCTCTTATAGATTCAACCAGCTTTTTGGTCTTTTTATTAAAAAAGGAGAGAGGACAATCCACCATTCTTAAGAATTTCATTTCTTTTTCCCTTTTTTTTTGGTGTCAGGTACGGTGAAGAGTGGCAGGGAAGTGAAGGGAGAGAGATGCAACAGTGTGGAATGAGCTGCAATTCAAGCCCATGCAGCCATTAGCAGAGTGAGCCACCAGGACGCCCCAGGCTCAGCTCTGTTGCCGGGCTCCTTCCATCCCATAATCAGCCCCTCAGACAGGGGTGGTAATGAGGTGGTGATTCTCCTCTCTGACTGGCACTGATAGTAAAGATTATTTTTATGGCTTCCCTTTATAGACGGTATAAAATGGAAAGTGACGCAGAAGATTGGAGAGACGGAGCGGTGATGACATTTTGACAAAGGTCACGGAGGGGATTCAAACCCATGAAACTGTGACCAATCAGAGAGCAGCTTACAGAGGGCGGAGCCCGCCGCTGGAGGTGATTTTAGACATATTGTGCAACAGGATTTTACAGGCATTCTTTCTGGGTTTCTAGGTTGCCGTGTGTCAATAAACGAGAGTTATTCATCAACAAAGCTGGGATGAAAGGGGGGTTAAATCAAGGGCATTAACTAAAAAAAAAAGCTGTCAATCTCACAGCTCTGACATATTATTTAGAGCTGCACGATTAATCAATTAGTCGCCAATTATTTTGATAATCGATTAATTGGTTTGAGTAATTTTTTTAAGTAAAAAAATTCTCCGACACCAGCTTCTCAAATGTGAATATTTTTTTGTTTCTTTACTCTTCTATGACAGTAAACTGAATATTTTTGAGTTGTGGACAAAACAAGACATTTGTGAACGTCATCTTGAGCTTTAGGAAACACTGATCAACATTTTTCACCATTTTCTAAAATAAAAATAATGATTTTAATCTAATAATCTACACAATAAAAATAATCGTTAGTTGCAGCCCTAACATTATTGCCATATAAAATTATGTTATGTCACGGTGTGTTGGAAAAACATTTGCAATGTACATTCAGCAAACACAGAGAAAAAATGTTCAGAGTAGTTTTTTTGGCCACCTAACACATATAAGTCCAATATTCACTCTCCTTTTAGCTCTGTTTTGGTCTCCACCAACCGCCGAGAAAAATGTCAGTCTATTTAACTGCTAGATGATAAACTTTTTTCTCCAGCTAGTATCTGTCTGATTTGTATGTGTTGGTGGCAAAGGTAATGCCTCACAGCTTTTAACTGATTTGTATATATTTGTTTCATATTTGATTTTTTTGTGTATATTGCAGCAAAGTTGATCGTATAACGGATGTTCACATACTACAGCTTTAGTGTCCTGAATTAATTATAATAACGGTATCAGAAATATTGACATTTTCCATTAATTGCCTGTGATAATAATCAATATTTCAGTACAGAATCCAGGACTGCAGATTTTTGTGTCTAAAATTGTCTGTGCTTGCTGATTGATAATACTGATTGCAATGTCTAGCTAAAAATGTGCCCTAAATATCTTGATACCTGAATATCTTAATCTTGAAATTTTTATTCAGGTCAGGTTTTTATTGTAAACCGAATACTGAAGTACCTGAATACCTGCAGCAGGAGGTGTGCTCTTGCTTTTTGTCAGTGTCTCCTAATGTGTCTTGCGAGTCAGTTTGGAGACAGTGAAGACCACGAATCCTCTCACGCCTGGCATCCATTCAACCACAGTGATTGTGTGAAGTCACGTCCCATTAGGGACGCTGTCAGTCTTCACGGGACATTGAAGTTATGCAAAGACTTGCTGGATTAGGGAAGCAGCCTTGACACTCTAATAACATTTGTCAATGACATGACAATTTACAGTGTATGCATGTATGCAAGACCATATTTCTACTGCGGTTTGAAATATTTGAGATTCTTCAAGTGGATTAATTGTGTTGTGTTGGCAG
Source organism: Sebastiscus albofasciatus (assembly GCA_916701655.1). Taxonomy (NCBI): domain Eukaryota; kingdom Metazoa; phylum Chordata; class Actinopteri; order Perciformes; family Sebastidae; genus Sebastiscus; species Sebastiscus albofasciatus. The sequence continues at coordinate 6,269 of CAKAOI010018454.1, forward strand.
GATGTTGCTTGCTGAGACTAGACAATAGACCACATGTACAAAAGGAAATAAGTGGGCCCATTCTGTCTCTGTCTGACTGAAAATTTGTTTGTTTCTACTAAAAAAAAGCGGTGAGTGTAGACTGTTTTTTAGGGAACATCACAATTCAGATCCTTTTACATAAAATACACGTAGCACACTATTAAAGTAACAAGGTCAAAGGATAGGCAGTAGCCCAAGAAGAGAAGTTGTTATTGGATTAAAGACACTTAAAAATAACAGTTTGTTTGTTAAGCTTCACTTTTTAAATGTGGTGAGATCATTTGTCTTTCAAGACATCCTGATCTGTAAGTGATGGCACAACTGGGGCAATTGTCATAGAAATATTCAGAGTACAACAAACTGCTTAAGTATATATAAGTAATTTAACATACCTCAAAAATGAGCTTTTTTTATATTCCTGCAAGAGACTGTGTCTGCTGCTCATTCTCTCTGATGGCAGATTGTCCAGTGTGGGCAGCTCTCAGACTCAGGGATTTGGCCGCAGCTCCACGCACTCTGCTGTGTGCCAGGTACTGCATGCAGGGTCACCACCTGGCTGCAGCATCAGAACGGCCGGAAAAAAAAAGCCAGAGCTTTAGACAGGGACGAACACAACCACAGATATCACCCACGTATTACCTGTACTATCCCAACAAATATAAAACCAAACAGGAGGAGTAGAGCGCTTAAAAGATGACTCAGACCCTGAATATGCAACATTACAGGAACGTATCCAATCCTTGTTATGTGATGGTTAATGCTTGTGCTGTGAGGTTAAGCAATTTGATATTTTTCCAAGAGTGATTTTAGTTTTTTTTGAGCAATGATATATAAAAATTCTTAAGCAAAATAGGAAAGTTTGCTAAGCTCTCTGTGCCCTTTCTTTGTTGTCCCTTTGTTTATGCAATGAGTCATTATTTCAGATGTCATACTATATGAGAGAAGGCGTCACAACAATGGCACAAAGATGTGCAACAAAACAAGAGAAACATGTTGCTCTCTTGGTGAGAGCGTCACAGTGTTCTGGTGCTGATGTCTTATTTTGCCGGCCAGGCCTCATTTGATTGAAATTTGGAGAAAACTGTGCTTTCTCACCAGCAGGGAGATCCCTGAAAATGCTTTTTGTAATTGTAATAACATTGGTGTTCCCTTACCTTTACGTCCACCCCCATTATCAGGTCAAAAATTGAATGTGTCTAATGCTTTGGTTTATGAACCAATCACCTGTAAAACTAATGACATTCATCGGCTTCAGCTGCATTTAGCATTCTAAAATGCTAAATTAAGAAGGCAAACATTATACCCATTAAAAATCCACATGTTAGCATTGTCATTATGAGCATATTGGCATTTAGCTCAAGCACCTGGGCGCCTAAAGTAGACCTATACAGCTTCTGTTCTGCTGCAGCAGGTGGCATAACATTTTGGGAAATACAAAGTTTTGTACCCAAAGTTTCTGGATGAACATCCATTTTATGTCTCTTCTAAACTTCTAAAAAAAGGTTTTATCCAAGGTGCCACTATTTAAGATTAGAATTGGTTATATGCCTCTGCCAACCAGTCAAGTTGCAGTTTACATCATCACTTCGTTATTTTATCCTATTAGACATTTCTATGGAATTGTCATAATTAGGATATGAAATCTTAAGGCATTGCCAAAAACGTGTTTTGTGACGTCCCAGTGACCTTGACCTTTGACCACCAAAATCTCAAATTTGAAGAAATTTGCTCTTGGAGATTCCTGAGATATCACAAGAATGGGACGGATGTGAGGTCACAGTGACCTTAACCTTTGAGCACCAAATTTTAATCATCCTTGAGTCCATATTTGAAGAAATTCCTTCCAGGCGTTCCTGAGATATCGCGTTCACAAGAACGGAGCGGACGGACATACAGACGTACGACGACGACTACCCGAAAACATAATGCCGGCGCAAAGGCAAAAAAACTATACCCAGATCCTCAATTTGGAAATATTTTTGGTTAAGATTCTGAGATCTAACAAATAGATATTCAACTGCAACCAGCCTTAAATTGCCGCTGAACATGTTCCCATTTGCCCCAAGAAGACCTGTCTAGACTCCCCCTGTCTCCCACCCTCAACCACCCAAACCTCCACATGTGACCCTGCCAGAGTGGCATCTGCCTCCATGTCTAACAGGTGTCATTCCCACAAGCTCTGCACACTGCAGCGTCAAACGGCTGGCCCAAAGATATATGCTAATGTCATGCAAATGCCATATAGCAGATCTGGAGGTGAGGCATATTAATGAAAGGCAAAGCATCATCATCAGCCAGAGAAGTGCGCCGTCGCATCTTCAAATGTTACTGAAGGTCAGCGGACAGCACATCACTGGAGACACTGCTGAGGCTTTAGGCAACATCTGCTGTGACACGTGGCTGCACGGACACACGCGTGGGGTCGCGTATGCTCGTGAACACGCACACATTTGCACTAACAGACGCCATCCACCATCACACACGCACACAGTCCTGGCTGTGGGATGAAGGAGGCTGACTCACGAAGGCATGTGTTCATTATTATAATATAGTCAGTGTGGAAGAATCTTAAACTGGTCATATTTTGGATCAGATGAAATCTGTGACTGAGTGGTAGATGTTTTTACAGACTCTCACTGCTTCTTTAATGTGAAGTCTGGTTTCACGATTCACCCGTTGACAAAAGACTTGACTGAAATTTGTGTTTGTCCCACATACATGCTCACAGTGTGTGAAACAGAGCACAGGGTCAACCGCAGGTCAGTATGGCGCATTGCAGCACTACAGTGTGCGAGGAACCAACAGGAACAGGGTCCTCCTCACCCAGTTCACAAGTCCAAATGTCATTAACCTCCTTCTGCTCGGGGGTCATGTATGGTGAAACTCTTTCCCAGTCACAACTGCTTGAAATGTGCAACACTTGCTCAAAACTCCTAAAGAAATGCATGCTGGTGTGAGACTGAGGCTAAATGTGGAGTTTTAAAGCGGTTATGATCAATATTCATATATCAACAATTAGGGATGTCCATAAGTAACCGTTTAACCGTTAACCGACATCCAGCATTTTAGCCGATTAACACTATCGGTTAAAACAGTTGCCGGAGTTGCAGGATACAGGAAGTCGGCTCCGGTCTCTGTCTCGCTTGAGTGGAGCGGAGGAGTTGTAGTTTCATAGCATTTATTCACCAAAAAATAAACTGTACACACACCGCTACACTTACGTTCACAGCTATACGCCATCAACAACCTCACACTCACCGCCAACACACACACACGGTCTATTGGCAACTCGCTAAAGTTACGCAGACTACGTGTGCGGCGGCGAGCCTCCGGCAATGCTAGAGCTGCTAACATAGCACAAATACACACACTTTTGTTGACCACTTGCATAAAGTTATGCCGGGCAGACAAAGTATCGTTATGACTGACAGACACAAAGCTGACAACCTGCTAAACTAAACTAAACGTGCGGTGGAGACTTTTACTGGGAAAGTGGCTGCATGTCCGCGACACTACACGCAGCATCGTAGCTGCTAAGTTAACGCTCCCAGACTTGTCTGAACAGCGTAGCAACACCTGAGCCCGCATGGGACACCGATTTAAATACCTTTAAATACCTGGGTGTCAATATCCAGAAGGATTTGACATGGGCCACCCACACCACCGCTGTAGTCAGGAAGACCCAGCAGAGACTATACGCTCTGAGGCGACTCAAGACTTTCAGACTGAAACCACAAATCCTCAGGGACTTCTACCGGGGCACCATAGAGAGCCTCCTGACAGGCTGCTTCACCACCTGGTACGGCAGCTGCACCAACGTGGACCGTAAGGCGCTGGAAAGGGTGGTGCGCTCGGCCCACCACATCACCGGGTGCGAGCTGCCCAGCCTGCAGGAGCTTTACACCCAGCGGTGCCTCAGGAAGTCCCTGAGGATCATTAAGGACAC
>CAKAOI010018458.1:817-44522 GCA_916701655.1 Sebastiscus albofasciatus
AAAAAATGTCTGAAAAATAAGTCTGAAAAATGTCCGAAACAAAAAAGATCTGAAAAAATGTCCGAAAAAAAAGTCTGAAAAAAAAGTTCTAAAAAATGTCGGACAAAAAATGTCAGAAAAAAAAGATCTAAAAAATGTCAGAAAAAAAAGATCTAAAAAATGGCAGAAAAAAAAGATCTAAAAAATGGCAGAAAAAAAAGATCTAAAAAATGTTTGTTTACACTAAAGTTACGTTTGATCGCAAGAGATTTTGCGAGATTTACGGTTTTGAGAGTCAGGAAAATGTCGGACAAAAAAGTCTGAAAAAAACAATCTGAAAAAATGTCTGAAAAATAAGTCTGAAAAATGTCCGAAACAAAAAAGATCTGAAAAACGTCAGACGAAAAAGATCTGAAAAATGTGGAAGGAAAATAAGCCTGGATTCGGCTATTAGTGAGTTCTACGACTTTTAAGACCTAATGATTTAAATAAAGGCTATTCATGTGTTCATACTTGGAAGTTGATTTACAAAAAAAAAAAATCATACCCCGTGCTTCAATGCCCGACGTTCTTCCTGGGGTCTTGATTTGAATGGGAATGTCCATTCTACTCCTAATGCTATTTCTATGCCTCAGACAAAGAACCTCATAAGTCTTGCACGTCAGCACCGTAGTGTCTGTGTGTATAATGAAACATACATTTTCAAATCCTGACCTCTTGGCAAACACTCATATCATTTGACCAATTAACAAATGCAAATGTGCACATGCTTGATTTAAAATGTGCACTTGAATCATCTGAAACCAACCAAACTAAATGAATAAAAACGTTCCCTGCATTAAATAGGAAATATAGTCTTCCATGAAACATAGCCCCTATACAGTTAGGGTTATCAATTTAATAGTGCACCCAGGAGATGTAATAAAAATCCATTAGAATAATACTGCGGTGCATTTTACCTTTGTAAAACATTATTATTTTAACACCATCAGGTGGATGTTTATCCAACTGTATGGTAATTTTTGGAAGCCATTGTTTATGGTGGTATTGTATTGGACGTCATTATATGGAGAGGTGTTTATAATGTTTTGTGCACCCCCATTTACATACATCAGAGGGACAGAATATGACAGCGGTGTTGTATTGCATTAGATGGTAAAGGTGCAACTAATGAGCTGGCACCTCACTGCAGTGTCAGGACTAGGAACAAAGCACTGTGCATTTGAGAACTGTCATCCTTGTTTTTTTAGGAGATCCTTTATTCTGAGTGCAGGTGGTATTTTACTCCAAATAATGAACTTCAAAGATCTGATCTTTTTTATCTTCAATTTTTCATGATTTCCTCTGTTCTGTGATCTCCGCGGTGATCTTTTGTTATGATTTGATGAGCTACACACGTTTCACATCTTAAAGTCTATGCTGTTCTGCTGTCTGGACCACTGCTCATTTCTGCAACACTTGGAGGGCTCTTAAGTGATGCCATCAATTAGAAGGGAATGAATGCGTATGTACCGATCGTGACCCGCAACTGAGTCAATGAGATCTTCAATTAGGCCTTTTATCACACACACACACACACTCATATAGACAGGTCTTAACACACAACTAACATACTGTGCATGCACACACAAGCACAGACACACTCACACTGGTCCATCGTCATGTAGTCATTCATCATGCATTTATAAGTGCTTCTAACTAGCACTATGTCAAAGGATCTGATTACACAGTATCTGCTATTGGGTGGCTAAATCTATCAATGGATCGCATTTACACTGTGGAGAATTCCATGTACGCTCACGTGCACGCACGCACGCGCTACCAATTAACCATCATATTGATTTTAGGTTTCTCCCAGACATGTGTCAGTGGGCATCGGACGCTTGAAAGCATTTTGGCGGACAGGATTGCACTGCAAAGCAGGCGGTGCAAAGACTGAGCTCTAATACGGTTAGGATTTAGTGCTGACTTACATATCCCATCTTCAAATCAATGCACATGTCAGCGTGGAGTACCGGTGATGAGTCACTTTGGCAAATGTATGTCTTAATTAGTAAACTCAAACCACTGATTTATGACAACATCTTTGGATTTTCAGTGTGGTTCGAGCTAAATTAAGGATGCAAATCTTCTACCTCCCTCATCAATTAACCAATTGGCATATTGATTCGTTATATATTCCACTGGGACTGAAACCAATACATTGCTTTGCCTTGCATCATTTGGTTTTCCCAAGTTAGTTAGACTGAATGCTTGTAGAAATGACAGAAATGAATAAAAAGGGTGCCAGCAAATAAATAAAGAGAACCACTGTGAAAAGAAAAAAAATAGTTGAGGAATTAATATTAATACTAATAAAGATAATCTCAAATGTGTGTTCCAGTTTTATCTTCTCACCAAGGATGTAGAGTACATCAATACACTGATGAGACCGTTGGAGCACTGAAGCCGAACTTCATCATTTTGAGTAAACGCGCAATCAGACCATAGTCACTTCATTTCACTTGAGCTTCCTCCCCTAAACACGCGCACCTCTTCCACCTAATGGCGTGAAACAGATTATGTACACATTGATACACATGCATCTTAGATGCTCTGGTTACACCTTATGCTAGACATGAGCAAACATCTTTGAACACAGATGGTATTGCTTCCCCCATCCCCCAATAACCTCGCACAACCATTCACTTTTATCACACTCGACTGAATCAAAGAAACGGTGACGGTGACTTTGAAAAGAAATGGAGAGAAAAACTCTTAAACTGGGTGCAACATAGGGCTGCATGATTATGGCCAAAATGATTATCACCATTATTTAAATTCATATTGAGATCACGATTATTTATATAAACTATTTTTATTGCAATTTCACATTTAAATAAACAGAGTGCTGCTTTCCCTTCCATGTTGAGCTATATTCCAACCGTCTAAGAGAGTAAATGTTATCCACTTTGTTATTTTCATCTATAGTGCTTATTTGCAAAAAAAAACCATAATATTCAAATGATAATAAATAATTGTAATTTTCATTTAAATATTTGCTTTGATTAAAGAAAATCTTGGCATAAGTAGTTCTAATAATATATTATAAGCTGCTTAGAGAAGTTAAACAGGTCATATTTACTGTGAAAACATCTCCTTCAAACAACTCTATTTATTCAAGTTTATCGCCAAAATCTCCATTTTACAAGATTACATTTGAACGCATTAGAATTTACCATCGCCCAATACTCATTTTTACCGAGCAGAGCTTGAACACACCATAATGTGCATCATGCTGTCAGCAGACGAGGCAGTCTCTGTGATGACTCTGAGCAGCATCATGGGAATGAATTACAATATAATAAGAGTCTGATTAAAGGGACTATTTGTAACTTTTTAATCGTATAAATGTAGCGGGTCGCCACACATGCGCGCTCGCATATGCGCGTTCGCGTGTGGCCGCTGCCTCGTCTCCTCTGCCTGCCTTCACTCAGAGAGCGCGCGCGTTCTCGCTCAGCTCGCTCCACCTCTAGACGTGAACGCGCGCTCACTCCACACTGCAGAAGAGTTAGTTTAGCTCTGAGAATATCTAGTGAATGTTCAGTGGACGTTTGTTCAGAAATAAATGCTGCAGCTCCTCCAGATCAACAGAGGTTTCCCGTGTCTTGTGAAGTCACGGAGCTCCTCAACGAGTAACGTTATTGTCTCGTTACCGACCAGGTGCTGGTGACACGCTGCAGAGCTCCGCTGCATCAGCCTGCGCTGAGGCAGGAAAAGCCAACACTAAGAATCATGTTCATGGAGAGACCTTGGTCTGATCAGCTAACATTACTGCCAAGCAGCTGAAATATAGAGTGATATTGTGGTTTTAGCTGACGTGTGTCGCCTCACTGTGTTGAGCGATGCTCGTTCAGGTATATTTAGAGCGAGCAAGCGCGAGCTCGACGCTGACTTTCGTTGATTTCACGACCACAGGTGTCGCTGTTAAGAAGCATTTCTGAAAGTTACAAATAGTCCCTTTAAGTAAGGTGTTCCAAATGTTTTAAGGTTGTTCCTCTACGGCTTATTTTGGACTTGCAGTTGTGTCAAATTGCAGCTTTATGTCTTATTCACTCACGCTGAAGAACTTCCATACCGCCGACATGTTGTGTGTGTGTGACGTTACTGACTGTGCCACCGTGTGTCGACCTAAAACCAGAGACTGCTGAAAACGGGGCGGCTTCGGTCGGCTGCTGATTGACGGCTCATCTCTAGCTGTTAGTTTGGGAAGCGCTTGATTTATGCAGCAGAGTTTTCTATGAGCGGAGCATTTTAAATTAATATTAAGTCCATCATGTCCATTTAATTGTGGGAAGCCAAAATTGAGATCGCAATTAATATTAAATTAATCGTGCAGCCCTAGAGCAACATATCAATTCACATGACAGCTTATTTTTATTAACTGCCTGGAATATTGTTAATATTGTTGTGTTTATTGTCAATGTCTGTACTAAACCCAGTGTATTAGAGCTGAACAATATTGAATTCATACTGACATTGACATATGAAAGAGTGCAATACCAGTATTGCAAATGCTTCAATGTGGACATTTAGAATAAAATCTGTTTATAAAAGTTAAATTGAGAAGTCTTCAACAAATATAAACGGACAGATACAAGATTTGTCTGCAGTGAAATAAACATGTGGTAAACATAAACAGAGGAAGTACAGCTAATTCACAAGACAAATGTTAAATGACTGCTTGTCTGTCCACTTCAGTGTACTGAATGTTTAAAGGACTTGTGCAGACAGAGTCAAGCTGTGCGGAGGCTGATGCGAGTTGAGTTGCTTCCTTGATATTCTGACGTCTGTACAGCTGTGTGTCCTGTCTTTCTGGGTCATTTCTGTTTCGCTCACGATCCCAACGGACTCTACAGAGACGAGGCCCGGCACGATAGACAGTGGCTAAGCCCATGACTTCTTCTGCTTCATCACACACGTACACACACACGCTTAGAGACCAGCTGACACACACAGGGATGTTATTCATAAGTTTCTGGGACAATGTCAACCTCGGTAGAGTTATGAACACGGTGCCTGTGAGGCTCCCCCTTTCCCACAATGCCGTTTCTCCTCTCTCCTCTCGGTGTCACCTGCTCTCCTCGGGTCCTTTTCTCTCACCTCTTTCTGTGCCCCGTCTTCCCGCACAATAGACTAACATTTCAAAGAGAAAATACTCAGCTACCATATGCCTTTTTGAGATACCAAATAAAATGGATTACACTCCACTCAGAGGCTTTTCAGCATTTCAGAGCTATATAAGGAGTGCTTAGAATTTTTTTTAAACTTCAAAATATATATAGGCCTGTTTAGTAATGCTCCTCTTGCTGGTGGCATTGTGCCCCCTCTTGCCTCCTCCTCCCTCCTGCTCCGCTTCCTCCTCCCCTGTTCCTCCTGGGCATTTTTTGCCTGGAGGAGCAGAAGGTGACAGATGTACACTCTACCTGCTGCGCTCCCCTCTGACCTCCCCTCCCTTCTGCGCTCCTCCCTCCCCATATCCGAGTCCTTACTCTCTCTCTCCCCCCACCTTCATCTCTACGTTTCTTACGAACCTAACTCTCTTCCTCTCGCTGCACCTCCTGCCACTTTCTTCCTGTCTACCTCTCTGCCAAGCCAGCTATCTTTTTTTTTCCTCGCTCCTCCCTCCTTTTCCTCATCTCTCCTTCTGCTGTCCTCAATCTCCCTTTTCTACCGTCGCCCTCCAACACGTAATGTGAGACATACTGACTCTGTACTTTGGTGCAATACACTTCTAACCACACAAACACCCACACATGCAAAGAAAACCAATAGGTTGACAGATGCAGTCCTTGTACTCGCCACCTATCCTTCTGTCTTGCTCGCCACCTATCCTTCTGTCTTCTTCCTACTGCTCTCATACCTGATTAAAGTCCTAACGACGTACGTAAGTGTTTATACACGAACACAATCAAGCAGTTTCACATCACACAGATGCAAACATCCAAACTCACTACACTCTTACTCTGCAGGGGTACAAGATGACAGATGTACTTCCACCTTACCCTGTCTCTCGCTCTCTCAGCTCGCCCCTCAGCACACACTCACACACATATTCCCCCCTGTTAAGGGGCTCAGCAGGTACAGCAGCATCTGTACGCCCAACCTGACTCATGGATATTTCATGTTGTGGAGCGGCTCCGGACCACACCACACTGTTGTAGGTAGGCAGACCAAAGCTGCACAGTTGGAGTCACACCCATGCTGCGCTGCTCCACAGTGTGCCGTATATACATTGGGCTTGCCTGTGCGGTAGCTACGAGAACTGAGTCATCTGCCCTGCAGTAGGCTATGCCACTGCACTACACACACCACTACGCCATGACTATAGCCTCGGGGTGGAACGTTGGTGGGAAGAGGAAGGAGTCGGGCTTATGGAGAAATGGTTATGCAGCGCTAAGACAGAAATAAAAGCCGAGGGCGGCGGTGTGATGAGCACTCCACCTACCAAGGTGCTTAAAAACTGCTGCACATCCACAAATTTTAATACTAAAAAAGACAGCTGGAGATCACGAAAGAAAAAAAAAGAAAACTGAGAAAAGATTGATGAAATTTAACTAATTTATGATGTTTCTTAGAGAAACTGCAGCTCAGCATTTATTCATTTCCAATATATGACATGTGCATACAAACATGAAGCATCCCCTGAGAGGCACTCATGAAGATGAAAGAAGGGGGAAAATTGGGTGTGGGAAAGAAGCAGGAGACGGGATTTGCATAGACAAATCAAAAGTAGGGCTGTCAACTGATTCAAATATTTCATTGCGATTAATCGCACATTTTGTATCTGTTCAAAATGTACCTTAAAGGGAGATTTGTCAAGTATTTAATACTCTTATCAACATAGGAGTGGGCATATATGCTGCTTTATGCAAATGCATGTATATATTTATTATTGGAAATCAATTGAGAGCACAAAGCAATGACAAATATCGTCCAGAAACCCTCACAGGTACTGCATTTAGCATAAAAAATTCTCATAAAACTCATAACATGGTAAACTGACACCAACAGCTGTCAGTGTGTCAGTGTGCTGACTTGACTATGACTTGCCCCAAACTGCATGTGATTATCATAAAGTGGACATGTCTGTAAAGGGGAGACTCGTGGGTATCCATAGAACCCATTTTCATTCACATATCTTGAGGTCAGAGGTCAAGGGACTCCTTTGAAAATTACCATGACAGTTTTTCCTCGCTAAAATGTAGCGCAAGTTTGAAGCGTTTTTTAACCTCCTTTACAACAAGCTAGTATGATTAGCTAGCATGGTTGTTACCGATAGATTCCTTGGGTTATCTAGTTTCATACGATGCCAGTATCTTCACTTTAAAAATGATCCCGCTACAACCTAAAAATCGCAAGTTGCATTAAAGAAATTAGTGGTGTTAAAATGAATTTGCATTAACGCGTCATTATTGCGTTAACTTACAGCCCTATTTGAAAGTTTTTTGAAAAAACAAACAAAAAGATAAAGAAAAAGATACTAAAACACATTCATGTCACACACCATCACCTTCCCCTCTTCCTCTTTCATCCCTTGTTTGCCCCCATCCACGGACAAGACCCCAGGAAAGAGAGAGGGAAAGAGATTGACACGTCTTCTGTCTGCCTCTTCACATTAAATGGGGCCAGACATGGCCAGTCAAATCCAGATAGCCCCGGGGAGGGAGATTGGTGCAGTGTTCGGGAGACTTTTATTAAATATAGCCACACTGCCATATAGCTATCTGACTGCACTTAAAATAGACCCTCCACTCGCTACTGCAGTGCTCTCACTGGAAATGGGATATTATGAAAGCGTGTAGACCACAAAGCATAGCGATATTTAAACACTAGTGTTCTATCATACACTCAGATATACTGGATGTAGGCAATTTGGAGTAATATGGAAATATTACGGTGATTTGATGATGACAAATGATGCATACGAAGTGGGGAATGAGGCTACTGCACTGTGAGGAAGTTTATGAATGTTATTACTGGCCTTTCTTCATAAAGATTTTATACGTTAGTATTCCTTCAAAACCTGGTGTCATGGCCTTAATTCAGGACTAAAAGGTTACGCATAGCTGTGAGTCACATCATTACTGGTCGAAGATATCAATATTTTCATTCTATATTGATCTTCCCTCAGTGGTTGTATCTATATGATTGTTTTTTTTACAACATACATGCAGTCTGCAGTGGAATATATAATAATCTAATACATAACATTCTTTAGTTTTGAAATGCTTAAATTGTGACTTTGCTTTCTGGTGTGGTTACAGGTACAACAGAGCACACTTTTTACCTCACCGATCCTCACCTATCAGCGATGCTGGGTGTGATCAGAGGTTGAAAGTGAAACACTGCTATTCAGCCGGCTGTTAAAGTGATAGTTTGGGTGTTTTGAAGTTGGGTTGTATGATCTACTGTATGATCTACTGTATGCTCTCTCCAGCGCCAGCAGGCTCAGATGACAAAAACAGTGTAGATATGTTTCACTTTCAGTTCAGTTCAGTTCGTCGGCGGAAAATATTCTAAATATATAACTAAATGAATATAATTTTTTTAAGGAAAGCCTCTCTTTTAGGTGACTCAAATATTTTTTTCTGCCGTGCCCATCCACAGCAGCACATTGCTTTGCTCCGGTGCCAGTGCTCCAGTCTGTTTCTCCGAGCTGGGGACACACCGACCGTCATCTACTGTAAGTAACACACCTACTATGGATAAGCACCTCACACAACACCACTTCAAAACATCCGAACTATCCCTTTAAGTTACACTTGAAGTCCATTTTGCCAGCAATAACTCTATACTTTTAATACAGCAGGATATTCAATATAGGACCTGTAAGGGAATATATTTACATTGTGGTAAATGACCTAAATACGTCTTCCCCATTGGTATATTGTTTGTTTAGTCCAGCACTGCAATAAAAGGTTAGAGAGTATGTATTTAATGCATTTGAAATATGCAAAACGTCCTCAGTGTGAACTTACTGTAATGTCAAGATATTCTTTGTTTAAGAACATCTTTTGATTGAAGAGTCGAGACAGAAAGTACAACAAGAGTATAACAAACAACAATTCGCCCCCATCTAGACCGCAAGCGTATTGTGTTTTTCACTCGTATGTCTAACTCTCATATGGCAACAGATATGCTCTCATTTTGATCTATACAGCCGTCTGCATCGGCTCCGTGCAGCCAAACTCCACTTCACTGTGTAGCGCTTCATGTTGACTGTTTAACCCTTCCACTGGACAGAAACTGTCAGTCCTGCTGTGTGTTTAGGACTCAGAGCTCCGCTGCCCACCAGCTGCTAACAGCTAACTAGCTCTCCTCTTACAGACATGAGAAGACGTGCTCCATTGTAGTCAGCACTTGATTCAGTTTGTCATTTGCTAAGCAATAGTTGTACATACAAACATACATACTGTACATCCAATTGTCTTACCTAGACGTGCAAATCAAGAGAGGAACAATTCATAATCCTAAACAGAAGCAAAAGTCCAAACTGTAGCAGTTGTTGATCACTTGCGGCCCCTACCAGCCAGCTAAGAGTAGTGAGGGTTCAGCGGTCAATTACGGTATAAAACACTCAATAAAATATGTTGTCAATAAAGTATGTTTCAAAAGGTGAGGAGGTTTTTGGCCTCCTCATGAAGGAGGCCAAAAATATTAGGCTGTTGGGTCCAGTAGTAAGCGAGATTAGCCGTGGACGCACACACACAACCGAACACATAATCTCCTGGCGATGATAAAAAATCTATCAAAGAACTGACTTTTTTTTAGGGGAACAAGCAAAAGAAAAGAAGCCAAAGTATGTAAAAGTGCTATAGATATAGACCTTTTCATTGCCATTATGTTGCTAGGGCAACAGCTTTGGTGCAAGTTTAATTCCTGTCAGCTACTGCTTGAACAAATATTGCAACAGGAAACACAAAGGGGCCCATTCAGGATGTTTACGTTGCCAAGTTTGAAACGGTCTATTCTGTTCTATTTTAATACTGAAGGCAATGCATGATGCCACCCTGGCTGGCTGAGGGAGATAAAACATACATAACTTTACAAAAAAAAAAAAAAAACAGCATTTGCAATGCCATTTTATTGTATTGTATTCCTAGGAAGCTGGATGCTATAACTTTTCTTGTTATCCCAGATCTTGACAAAATATATAGAGTTTGCAAGTTCATTAGTATCCATGTACGGAGACAGCTCACACAGGGAACATATAACAACTTCTCTGGCCCTGAAAAGACAAACCAAGGGCATGAAAGCACAGCAGCACTCACTGCCTGACTTAAGTCAAAGAAGCATTATACTTCAACCAGAAACAAGCTAATGTTTATACTGAAATTGGAAAGATGATATATCCACTCACAATATATTCCATGCATAAATATGCCATGCACATAAATCTGCCCTGTATGGACTGTATCGACAAGAACACCACTACATTGTGCGTGGGCTGGGAAATAAGTGTCTCATTTCCAAGCTAGCTGACAATGACACTCAGAGTTCATACACTGAAGGCAGTGATATAGCTCTCCATTACATATACAGTATATAGTACAGTATGTGATGCACAGCAAATCCATTTAGAGAGGCACTTTGATACAGATGGCCATGTAGTCCAATGCGGGTATGGGTGGACCATACATCAGCTGAGAGATAGAGCTCCTTTCTCCAACCTAAAGAAAAGCTGACAATAGCAAGCTTGATAGAAGTCACAGCTTCACTCGAGGGATGGATGACAATAACATCACTGTGTGTGTAGGTGGGAGATATGTGTGTGTGTGTGTGTGTGTGTGTGTGTGTGTTTTGTGAGGGGTAACACAGTGCCATTTGTCATAGCTGTGGGTTGATGGCACAGTCATAGCAGCAGCAAAAATCTCACACATGCATCACCTATGACCTTTGTTAGAACGGGCGGATGATACATCGAACATGCGTGGAAATAAACATAAAAAACACTTTCACATGTTGAACAAAAAAATGCAGCTTCTCAACTAGGGATGCACAGATCCCATACTCAGTATTAGGAATGTGACGGTGAGGAAATGTTCCCATCGGTTAACAAACATGTGACAACACCGGTGTTACCGATTACACCGGACATTTTACAAGAAAAGATGACGGTCAATATGTGTAGTGCTTACTTTGATCTTTAACGTCGGGTGGCTATGTGTCCGGCCTCTCCGGTCCTGCTTTTGCTGCGGGGCCGCAGGGATCTAACTGGCGCGGCTGCGCCGCGCACACCCGCTGTGTCCGCTCCGTCATCGCGGTGATTACCTCATTAACGTTATGGTTCCCTTATAGCATTCGGTTTAAATCTGAAATATTGCCAAATAGGTGCTTTTGCTTTTCATTTTGACACCAAATCCTCCGTCAGCTTTCATTCTGTCAACTCTCTCTCATCTCGTGTGTGTTAAATATGACACCTTTCACTCTGAGCTGAGACTCCGGATGGAGCAGGTGCATTCACTTTAAGTTTGTAGCATCCGTCGTCCTATTATTTATTGATAGCACGGCGCTGATACGCCAAAATGAACTAAATGGGTTTTATTTCTGTAAAAAAAACAAAATGATGGTGAAAGCGGTTTATTTTATAAACACGCTATACAAACATGTATAAATCATGTTATATAACATTACATTATGGCATCGCTCCAAAACAAACTCAGTACACGAACGCACTTTGGAGAGAAAAAGACAGACAGACAGAAGTATTAGCATCAATATCTACTTAAAGCCAAATACCAAAAGTAAAAATACTCATTATGCAAAATAATATGTTTTATTGTATTCTCATTATTGATGCATTAAAATGTTCATCACTTTAATGCAGTGGAGCCGGAGGTAATTTTAATGACTTTATATACTGCTGGCTAGTTTAATATTTAGTCAGCCTACTTTGCAGATTCAGGTTATTAGTTCATTATATTTTGTATAAATAACCTGAATCTGCAACGTAGTCTAACTAAAGTTATTACATTTATAAACGTAGTTGTTTAAGAGAGGGAAAAAGACAGTATCGGATTGGTATTAGTATCAGCAGATACTCAAGGTTGTGGTATCGGACAATAAAAAGTGCTATCGAGCCGTCTCTATTCTCAACAAAAGTCATCAATGTGTGTGTTTTTTTTTCATCAAATGAATAACTGGAGTATTGATTGTAAACTAACTCATTAGATATGATGGCATCAGTCCTCATTTCCAGGCCATATTTTCTGATTCAGAGCTCTTAGTGGCATTATGAAACAAGGCTCAGCTGTGCTTGGGAAAAAAAAAACAAAAAAAAAAAAAAAAAACAACTCAAATACGGATTTTATGAAAAAGTTGGCTTTCCATCTGTTGTTAATGGAGTGGCTCCAAAATGCATCTCCACATTGGCATCCCGAATTGTCACCGTGGCTGTGTTTGAGAGGCACTAGGTTTTGCAAATATTGGTTGAACTGTTCAATGTCAAAGGAGAAACATATGTAAATTGTTGTTATAGTGGTGCAATTTGTAAAACCAACCTTCGGTACTTCAGCACTATAAGTGAGGCATTAAAATACCTGACTTCCCACAACTATAGCAGACATGACACTGAAATTGTTTGCAATTTCAATAAATACTTAAGCTGAGGGTAATGTAAAACAGGCTACAAGGCACACACGGTGTACAGCTGTTACCCACACAAAGACATATGCACAGACACACAAACGCAGTCACACAGACAGTTTGGCTCTGATGAATAGAAAAAAAACCCTCATCAAATGGAGGGAGACATGTCTCATTGGTTAAATGAGCTTTCACAAGTGGTGCATGCCAAGGTCTACACACACAAACACACACACACACAAGGACGAGATAATATACTCTAACTTGTTATCTCGCACACACAAATGCACACTCAGTAATACACTCACACACACACACACACACACAGTGACACTACAGAGCACTCAGTGATGGTTCAGTCATAGCTCAGTCATTAAATGCTAGTTTCTCAGCCAACCCCTGTGGGGATGCGGATGCCGGCTTTCAATTACACTAAAGGCATTTTTTTAATCCATCATCCTATAAAAATCGTTACGCACAGAAACCTTGAACACTGAGTCCGATGCATTTTATTATTCTATTTGTTGTGAAAATTTGCAATACAAGACAAAACTGAATTATTTTCGGGGGTGCAATACATAGCGCCGGTCCCGAATGGGGCTAATGAATAAATGGCATTAGCAAGAAGCTATCGTTTAGCTGCCTATAGAGCACAATCACTGCTGTCTAATCTTTCGTACATCCCTTTGTTTTACAACCCTCCTCCATTCCAAGCTGTTCTGCAATCACCTGCCACAATCTTTCTTTACATTGCATATCTATGTATTCTTTACTTTGTTTGTGTAAAGTGCTTTTTAGTGGGAGATGGCTGAACACAGTGAATCAGCTTATCCGATGCCCTTTTGGATGATTACATTTGCATTTACAGTGGCTCTGAGTGGTCAAGCAATGCTGACAGAAAATCAAACCTGTTCCGAAAACTGCAATCACAGATAAAAATTTCGGAGGTGTGTACACATGATTGACCCAACGCAAGATTTTACTTATTTTCTAACGTGCAACAATTTTGGACGAAAATTACGGACGTCATGTACAAAGGCCTTAAATCTCAAATAACTCTAAAGGCCTTTGCACACCGGGGGGCGTGATGCTAACGACACGAAAATGTGAAATACTCGCCTGCAAATAATATATGTCTAGGGCTTTTATTGTGAAAGGTAAGAACGGAAGGAGTGGATCTGGTCTGCTCTACCTTTGTCAAGGTTGAAAGGGAGTAATAAAGTTTGCCGTCCTGGTTCTGACTATGGAGCCTCTATATTGTTGTTTCAAAGATTTAGGCAAAACTGAACCCGTTCCACACAACGTGATGGATTCATGCCTTTATTCGCGGTGCAAAAGCTCAGAAAAACATTCTGGAAAAAAAAGTGTTGCTTTTTTGCTGCGTATATTTTGTGTGAAAGTACACATGACAAAAACAACAGTTTGAAAAAAATATATTAATGTGTGAATTAATCGCACAGAAAAAAAACCCTGCCAGTGTGTAACGGCCTTAAAAACTGTAAAATACCTATTCGCTCCGTCTCTCCTCTTTACTTCCTGTCCTGACCCATTGTATCCTCCCCTCCTACCGAATCCCCATGCATCGCCTCATCTCCTTTTCCCCATCTTTCAACTCCCTCCTCTCTAAATCCCTCATTCCCTCTCTGTCACCTCAACCTGTCTCTGCCCTTCCCTGCTCTGCCAATCCTCTATTCCCTGTCCCTGTCATTGCAGCGCTGTGAATTTGCATTTAAACACTGTGCCTATTCACTGGGTTACAATAACACCGCCGCTCCCCTGATCTAGTCTGAGCACAACAGCAAACAACCATCCTAAAAAAAAAAAAAAACCCAAAGAGACAACACGCACGGAGCGTGCGCGCACTCGCGTGCAAACACAAAGGCGGGGGAACACACACAGTTTGGCTTTGATTAAATGTGTAAACAGTGATGTAAAAGTGAAACGAGGAAAGCGTGTAATGATGACAGACCGGAAGCACTGAGAACACGCACATATATACATACACATTGAAACATGTGCTGTTTTGCTCAGAGTAATTGGTAAACAGTGGTGTGCGTCTGAAAGGGATAGAGTGTCAGTGAGGTGTCAGCACAGCACGGCCGACGCGTCAGTCAAAGCAAACAATGGCCCTGAGCGGTTTTAGTGTGTGTTGGGTGTGTGTGTGAGAGCGTATAAGTATGTGTGTGTGTGTGTGTGTGTGTGTATGTCCCTGAGTTGTCCCCTTAGGACGGGATGCCAGTCAGCATCTAAGCAAAAGAGGAGAGCAAATGAAATATTGATCTCTGATAAGACATGAAGTACCGTGTCGACGGGCTCTTCTCTGTTTGTGTGTCTTTATGATCTTCTTCAACACACAAATTTAGATAACTAACGTTCATGAGTCATAAATGTCGTCGACGATAAACAAATGTGACAGGATGCCGAAGGTCTCATGTCATGGTCATTGTAACACCTGCAGGGAGACACGGGCAAAATGCCTCATTAGACTATTGTTTGACAGGGAAACAGATGTACATTTGCAAGTTTATTTGAGTGGGTTGTGAAAGGCATCATAAACAGGATCAGTTAGCCATTTATTTTGCATTAAAGTTGCAAAAGCCTGACTGATACTGGACTTGATTATTTGATACCGATTTTTTTGATGTCAAAGTGTATAAAAAATCCAATAACAATATATCTGCCAATATTAGATTTTGAAACATAAACACATAAAATAAAATGTAATTACCCCTTAAACGTGGTTATTAAGTAACTAAGATATGTACTGTGTATATTTGTTAATGCTCTGTGGTTTACAAGCAGTGTAATGGTGACACGGTTTCTAAATCTTTGATATTTCTGTACTGCAATTTGCTACTTGTCAGCCAACATATACACATTACATATAGATTCATCTGTGATTCGCTGACAAGACTCACAGTCTACAGCCATGTTAACGGCTATGTGTGGCTGTGCTTAGCATAGACTGTATATAATGATGGACGACACTTCTCCACTTCTTCCCACTGTACAGAAGTGAAGCCAAAACATCCCGGATACGATAGCTGTCATCTTGAGATTTTGATGTCATTTGGAGCCAGAGTCGCGAGCCGAGCGCTCGATAGCGAGAAAAATCACAGCTGTCAATCATTACATCTCACCCCCTTATTTATAGCATCAAATAACTAATAAAAAACAATCTTATCAGAAAAATGAACACTTGAACATTCATCAGTGTGATTAGAACTACCTAAAATGACAGAAACCATCTTTGGGAAAAATGAATTTGACGTGTACTTTTTAGTTTGGCCCATGTCCCATCCGCTAACATGGAAGAGGCGGGATTTATGACCTGTACTGCAGCCAGCCACCAGGGGGCGATCCAGATGTTTTGGCTTCACTCTGGGGGAGCTGTCATGTCGTCAATCTTTATATACAGTCTATAATACTTATGCCCAGCGGTGCTTTCAGCTGTTCACCACCTTAGTTTAGCATGTTAGCATGCTAACATTTGCTAATTAGCACTAAACACAAAGCAGCTGAGGCTGATGGAATGTTAGTTCTGTAGGTATTTAGTCAGAAACCAAAGTACTGGAGAAATAAACACATTGATGTGATGATGGCACTTGATGACATGTAAAGAGATTACCAAAATTATTCCAATTCATCCTTAGAGGGACATGAGTAACAAATGTCATGGCAATCCCATTCAACAGTTGTCGAGATATTTCAGTCTGAGCCAAAGTGGTAGAACGACCAACCAACCAACTAAATGGCATTGCCATCCATAGAGCCACATTGCTAGCGTCAAACAATGCATCAGTTCAGCTAATAAAGTATTGGAAGACCTTGAACCTAAGCCTCACCTCAGGATAGAATCAGGAATTTATTCTTTGTCCTTTAAAACATGCTCATAAAAACATATTACCACATAAGTCACGAGGGCGCTACTTCAGAAAATCTATATTTTAGGCTCAAAACTACTGCAAAGCAATAAAAGCCGTGACCTTTACAGCAAGGTCAGTTGGGAATACACGTTTGATAAAGACAAGGTGGCAAATGACTTCAAGTCATTCCTTTCTTCAGTGGCTAGTAAATGAGTGCTGAAACTCCCTCCAATCTCAGAGTTATACAGGGATGCTCATTCAAAAATAGTACTCCGACCAAGGTGTACTTTCAGATTCTTTCCACTTTGCTATTGTGACAGAAGGGCAAGTAAAAAGAAAATTCTCCTTGTATAACCCATATCATTAACCTTTCATTAGAGCATGGTACATTCCCCAAGGACATGAAACACGCTAAAGTCACTCCGCTATACAAAAAAGAGGAGCAGATCTGATCCAGGCAATTACAGACCTGTAACTATCCTCAGTGGCGAAAAAGTGACTCATGAGCAGCTCTATGAACATCTAAGCAAACACAAGCTCTTATATAACTTCCAATCAGGTTTCAGAAAAGCATACTCTACGGATTCCTGTCTTTTATATCTAACCGACTTAATAAAAAAGACAACTCATGAAGGAAATCTTCGTGGGATGGTGCTGCTCGACCTACAGAAAGCTTTTGATACTGTGAATCACGAGCTGCTGATCACCAAATTGAAGGCTCTTGGGTTAAGCACCACCAGTACAGGCATGGCTGAGGTCTTATCTGTCTCATAGGGACCAGTTAGTGGAAGTAAATGACCATCGCTCAGAAGCTCGCCCCCTAAGCCGAGGAGTCCCCCAAGGCAATTTGTTAGGCCCCTTGTTGTTCCTAGTGTATATTAATGACTTGAAAGAGGCATGTAAATGAAACCCTGTTCCTATACGCAGATGACTCAGCTCTGGTGGTTGTTGACTAAAACTTGGCTCGGCTCCAGGAAAGGCTTAGCAAACAGCTGACTAACATCAGTGCATGGCTCTCTGATAATAAACTCTCCTTACACCATGGGAAAACAGAATCAATTCCGCTCAGCTCTAAACCCAGATTAAACAAAGCTAAGTATTTCGAACTATATTTTAAGGGGAATGACATTTCCGTTAAAACAACTATCAATTACTTGGGCTGCAAGAGAGGGGGTACAGGTATGGCCCTGAAAGTGGTAGAAAAAGTGAATAACAGAACTAAGTTCTTGGCCAGAAACTCCTGTGTTCCTGGATAAGGAAAGTCAGAAACTTGACCTATTAAATATCAATGTTAGTATGCATTATAAATGAATTACATGTGGTCTAAGTATTGAAGGGTAAAATAAGGTATAACAGGAAGAAATCCATACTACTGCATTGGCTCCAGCAGTCACAGGAAGGAAGTTTAAGGAAAGGTGAGCGTGCACTTTACACACACACATTCATGGACTACACACATGCACACATGCAGTTGTTGTGGGATGCACAAGTTAAAGGAATAAAGTCACAGTTTAAAAATAGTTTGCAGAAGCAGCACAGAGTGTTATAGAGCTCTCTGCACTCTGTCTTCTCATCATCACTTCCAGAGGTTAAAGATAGTGTGCGTCAATTGGTGTTGTGTATGTGTGTCTGTGTGTCTGTGTATCTGTGTGTGTGTGTGTGTGTGTGTATGTGTATGACGCAGCTCTGCTCTGTATTCATGTCTCGTGCTGATTGTGCTGTGAATGAATCTTGCTCCAGCCTGCTGGGTAGAGGGGGAAAGAGAGAGAGAGAGAGAGAGAGAAAAGAAGAAGAAGAGAGGGATGGATGAAAGCAGAGAGGGAAGGGAGGATTAGAGGGGGTGTAGGAGGATTGGAAAAGTGCGTGTGCTGGGGATTTTTCTCCCTCCACGATCAGGTGCAATGCGGAGAAGGTGTTAAGATCTGCTGAATTTGCTTACCCATAAGCTTTAGCAGGTCACTGTGAATAGGTCACTACCAGGAGCAGGAAGTGTAGTTATTGAGATGATGCCTGATGAAGAAAAAAAGAAACTTGCATTAGTCCTCTTAAACCTCTTCATCAGATAAAAGCCTATAGGGTGTTTGGAGCAATAGCAATTAACAGCTTATGAAGCTGTTAATTCTTAGGACAGTATTTAACACGTCTCTTACACATATTAAATCACCGGCAGTTATTCTAAATGTTCCCCTGCAAGCATTTATCTTGCTTCAACCCTTCCCACGTTTCAAAACTGCATAGTTAGAACAAGGTAACTTCTAACAGTAGTTGCAGGTCTAAGCAGTATGGCTTCCTATAGTGCATGCATACATCTGTCCTATATATGAGTCTGGCCTGGAAAAAACTTTCTGGCATTTCAGATCTGTTTCTGTGTGCCACAATTATTTCACCTCTCAAGTGAAGACTTTCACACGCAAATTGAAAATGAAACAGGTTGAAATCCTGTAAAAATGTCCTGTATGAGATCTCTAGGTTGGAGAAAACTTGGATCTGTATAACCTACTTTGTAGGGCAGCATATGTATGTTCCCAGGGTCCACCCACGGTCCTATGTTCCCCATTTCAATAAGCTGTCAACACACATTAACCCTCCTATTGTGTCTGTGTCAAATTTGACCCGTTTCAAGTTAAAACATTTCACAAATACCCTTTTTTTTTATTGGAACTAGGCTTCAAAAACAGCTGAAGTATATAAACACAACAAAATCAATGCTGATCATTATTTGATTTTGAACGTCATAAAAAAAGTTACATCTGTGGTGTCAAATCTGACACGGCAGAGAATATTTATGAGTCTGGGTGGTTCTGTGGATAAAATTTTAACTATTGTTTGGGTTGGGATTGATCCACAAAACAACCCAGATTGTGATTCCTATTGCTGCATGCCATATTACTGAACACCCGATGTTCTCTGTGGGTCAAATTTTACCTTATTTTTGATAATTTTATGATATGGTTTGGTAAATGTGGCCTTTTTGGTCCACAAAAAATGTAAATGTAGATTTTGGAGTATGAATGGATAACAAGTTAGTTATGAGGTAAATACTATATTGGCTAAAAAGAATTGTTTTTTGAGTGATTTGTGGTGAAATTTAAAAAGAAAAAGGTCAAATTTGACAAGCAAACGCAAAAGGTATGTGCCCCTTTCTAGCACAATATGAAGGTTAAGTAAACTTTTCAAACAGTTTTAAGTAGAACTGGGGAACATAGAACCCTGGGAACATAATTGTCATGTTCCCATTATGTGCCATATAAATCTGGGGAACATAGGAATGACCCCCACTGTCATTCTAAAAAAAAAGTCTAAAACCAAAATTGGAATTGAACTACAATTACCGCCTCGTGGTTGTATGCCTCCACCAACCAGTCAAGTTGCAGTTTACATCCATGTCTGTCCAAAATGTCATCACTTCATCATTGTATCCTATAAGACAACTGTGTGAAATTGTCATAATTAGCATATGAATTCTTGAGTTATTGCCAAAAACATGTTTTGTGAGTTCACAGTGACATTTGACCGCTAAAATCTAATCAGTTTATCCTTGAGTCCAAGTGGATGTTTGTGCCAAATTTGAAGAAACTCGCTCAAGGCGTTCCTGAGATATCGCTTTCACAAGAATGGGACAGACGTAAGGTCACAGTGACCTTGACCTTTGACCACCAAAATTTAATCAGTTCACCCTTGATACTCAGTGGACATTTGTGCCAAATGTTAAGAAATTCGCTCAAGGCATTCCCAAGATATCACAAGAATGGGATGGACATGAGGCCAAAGTGACCTTGACCATTGACCTCCAAAATCGAATACTTCATCCTTGATTTTAAGTGGATATTTGTGCCAAATTTGATGAAATTCCCTCCAGGCGTTCCTATCATATTGCATTCATGAGAATGGACTGAACGTTCGTTCGGACGGACGGACGGACAACCCAAAAACATAATGCCTCCGCCTACGGTTATCGCCAGCCCGGAGGCATAAGAAAGCCAATGTAAATTTTAAAAAGTGGTTCCAATGGCTACTAAATCACTCTACTCTACTCACACAAGTCACACTCGTGCCTGCACATGCGAGCTTGATTTAGAAGAAAACATCTCAAACAGAGAAACAAAAAGTCTCAAACAGCTTTCTGAATGAATAGAGCCAGAGACTGACCTTGTCTCACCAGGTGAAATATAACCGCTGCGTACCACACATTGTTCTGTCTATTTCGAATAAACTCTTCTCTAACAAGACTCACAGATGCCATATATCAGTCAGCTAAACAGCCAGATCCACACAGACGGTGGACTCCAATCCATTTCTCGAGCAGCTGTATCTCATTGGTTCATTCATCAAAGCTTGCTTCCTGTCCTCCGTCTCCCACCGGAACCAATTTGCTCATAACCCCATGAATTCTGGCACCCTCGCCCCCAGTGTGGAGACCGCTTCCTACATAATTAGTCTGTACCAGGCATTACCGTCACAGTGACAAAAACACGACCTTATCCAGGATGGTCTGTAATTCTGGTCTGCACTGACGGAGGCACAGAGGGAGATGGAAGGCACACGAAGGGAGGTGATAAGGTGTGCACGAAAAGTGAGCGAAAGATTAAAAATTTGTTATAATTAGGTTGTGCTGTTAAGGGACCGAAGTGAATGAGTGAGATGGAGAAAAAATGAAAAGATCAGGACAGGGCAGAATTGAAAAGGAAAAGGACAAAAAACAATAAAAATGTGTGTTGTCATGTGGAACAGAAAATGGAGCAGTATGTGAAAGGTAAGCTTCATACTAATACACGAGCCAGATAGCACACAAATACTATGAGAGAAAATGGTCAGGAAACAACACAAGCTGTATGGGAACACATCTCGAGATAGATGAGTCTGATCTGAAAAAAAGCACACGGTCGGTGGAGAAAATGTGAGAAATATATCTTCCCACCATGGAGGAATTTATGTGAAGGAGCGAAGACGGGAAAAAGGTGAAATATGAAACAGCAGGACAGAAATGCTTTGGTGGATTGCAAGGGCATTTAAGTTGTTGGGGGATGGCTTTGCTGTTTCGTTTGCCTTTAAATCTGACAACCAGGGTTTAATTCCCTACTCAAGATGTCTACTTTAACGGAAAACTTAATTAGTTCTTAGATTTTTGGAAGCAAAGCACCAAATGGTTTGAGAAAGTTATTCACTTACTCACTCATTCAAATCCATTGATTCAATCACAGATTGTCTATGTACCTCCATGTGGATGTTAGGGATCTTTACTGAAATAAACTCAGAGACAGGATCATTCAATCACCTCCTCTCTGCCTTTTTTTAATTTAACCATGACTGCATTTTTTCCCAGTCCTTAAATATATCATCATCATCATCATCATTGTTTCAGGAAAGCCATCAAGTCCACAGAGGGGGGGCGTTTGGTTGAACAGTTCAACAAAGCGTTGGACTTCACTTTACTTTTCTTTTTTTTTTTTACCAAAAGTCAACATTGGTTTATTTTAACCATGACCACAATCATTCTCTAAGTATCTATTTTAACTCAAACTACAAGTTTTCCTTAAAAAAGTCCTTTTTGCACCTAAACCTTCCAAACCTAAACCATAGTCATTTTAGATCAAAAATTGTCTTATTGACATATAAACTAGTCCTTCTGATAGGAGCGACCAAAAACAAAACTCTGGTGCTGCTGCCGTCATTTTGGACTGAAAACGCTTACAATATTTTATTATTCAACACAGGGCCATTTCATTAGAATATGAGAATAGAATATAAATAATTTAGTTTGACATTTGTACGGCACTTTTTAGACTAATGTTTTACTGGTGTCCAGTAGTCGCTTTCAGTCCAATATGGTGGAAGAGTAGCTTTGTTGCTGGGCGCTGAGGTTGCAAAGGAATGAACAATTGACTCTCACTTTTTGGCAATATACGTTCTTTGGCAGTAATACAGAATGAAAGTTGGTGACAGTGATGCACCAAGAAACGTAGCAACATCTCTGCAAAAAGGTGTGGAAGACTGCTAGCCGATGTACACAGGGATTTTATATACAATTTATAAATTATTTTGTCAAGAAACATTGAAATACAACTGTGTTTGTTTACAAGAAAACTCAACATGGTACCTTTAACGTTTAGAGAAGCTGCTATAATTGCCGATCCTTAATCATGGCGTAACATACACGTAATGTAATATAGAGAAACTAGGGATGTCACGATACTAGAAATTTAGTAGTCGCTACCAATACCAGCGAAATTCCACGATTCTCAATACCCAATTCGATATCACGGTAAAATACAAAAACAGAACAATAAGGAGCTAGTGTTAGGAAGTTAAATAGGTCATAATTCCCTCTCTACTATCTATTTTATATTGCTGTGAAAACCTCTCCTTCAAATAACTGTATTCATTATAGTTTCTTGCCAATGAATACTCACTTTTACTGAATACTTGATGCTTGAGCGCATCATAATGTAACACAATGCAACCTCTGTTAACGTTAGCTGTTAGCTCCATTATTTTGCCAAGCGGCACTGGGCTGCCCACCAGCTGCTAACAGCCGACGTTAACTAGCTCTCGTCTTGCCAGTTTCAACATTTTGTCATCGACTGGGTACCTCAGTATCGTTTCTCGTAACATCCCGAAGAGAAACATCAGGGAAAACAACAGAGAGAGTTGACAAGCAGGTAGATTGTGTACAAAAATAGTCAGGTAAAGAGAGAGATAGTACATACTCATACGGAAATAATTGACAGTATGTGCTTTGCCTGGTGTTCAAATAAGAAGCGTGCTGTATTGGCGGAGAGTGGAGCTCTGAGGTCACATCTTGCCCTCCATGATTGGCAGCTCCGCTTAGGTCCACAATGACAGTAATGATAGGATGGCGTTGAGCAACACCTACCCTCTTATTAAAACCTGCAGGTGACTCACATCCAGTTACACGTACACACAACGCAAGCACATATGAGCGTGTGTATATTAAGTGTGGGCGAAATGCATCCTGCAGCCTCATTACGATCTTCTAAACATCAGTGAAATAAAACTCTAATAAGGAACGAGGGTGGAAAAGGTTAATAACCACCCTTATTAATTTGGGATTAAATACGCTGTAATGAAATCACAGAGCTGTGCTCAATAAACTGTTAAATGTTGCACTTCAGAAGAAGTACGCCATCGCCTTCTGATCTCTCCCTGCAGCTGTTGTCTTATCCACCGGTGGAGAACTTTTATTTTGATAATTTATTCATTTATTTTTAGATAAAATGAAGGGTAATTGGAAGCTCGGATGTCATGTGACCTGAAAGCTGTTAAGCGATTGTTTGATGAAGTTGTCTGAATCCTGTTTAGTGAACTTGGATGACTTATTGCCACAGTTACTCATGATGTATGGGGCATTAAAGGAAAAAAAAGAACAAGTTTTGTGGAAAGGTTTTCAGCGAGACGCTCAGGGACATATTGCGTCTGTCTGCGTGTTTGTGTTTAAGTGTGCCTCTTCTTTTTGTTTGTCTCCTGGGATGACTGAGTTTGATTGTTAAAAGTCTATTGTCGTGAGTCACATTTTGCTGAAAATGCCAGCGAGACATTTTGAAGATCAGTGTTGCCCAATAAACATTTACACAACATCATTAACAACTCATTTTGTAGAACAGCAACAGACTGAATCAGACCAAAATGTTAATGAGTTATAATTGGTCCTTTTACCTCAATTCGTCCTTGAAGGTAGCATGTGACAAGGACACAGAACAAATGATTTCATTGGGTAAAAGTGAAGTATAGGGACTTGTCTCAACCCAGAAAAATCATAGAAATAAATTCTGGATGCTTTGAAATCATTAATATTGGCGTGTGTAATCAATCCATATTAGTAGTAAAATGGTTCACAGGGTTGTAGAGTGATGAGGGGAGAGGAGGGAGAACATTAGATGGATGGAGGTACAGCCGCTGACATTAGTTGATCTTAAATGAGCCAGCACCAGAATAAGGTGGAGCAGCTATCGCTTTATCAAACCTTTCCTACTTTTTGAACAAAGTGTTTCATTCTATTCACTCACTCTGCTGTGTTTGCTCTCATCATCGTGTCTGTTTTGCTTGGTGTTCTTGCCTTCAAGATGTTGTGGGATCGAGCTCCTCGATCGGTTAGGAATTTGTCGGCGCCGTCTTGTGAAAACCGCCTATTTCCAAAACGTATCAACTTTCAAGCCATTCTCATACACCATCCGTAGCTATACCGACGAAATGTAATGCACATTCGTATATATCCCACAAAATCAATTTGTATGTAATCCACGTAATTGTGAACCAGGAAGTATAAAGAGGGACAAACGCAGCGTTGGGAGATCGGAGTGGATGGGTGGGTCAAAAAACACCGGATTTTCACCCAGGAGACCGGTGTTCATACCCTGTGTAAAACCAGAAGTCAGCGTTGATTTATTTGTCATGTAACTTCCGTACTTAAGTTACACCACTTCTGGTGTTATTTTAACCCAAACCACGATCTTTTCCTAAACCTAACTAAGTAGTTTTGTTACCTAAACCTAACCAAGTTGTCTCCAGTGAAAAAACTTGGTTTATTTTGAATAAACTGGTGCAGAAATTTACATTACGTGTCGCTGGACTTTCGTAGGAAAACACACAAGGTTTTGTAAGATATCATACAAACCTTTGCATGAGGATACGTTGCAACTTTCCCTGAGCTCAGAAAAATGTTTTTGCTCATGCATTTTTCATCTAATAGATGGATTTTTAAATGATTTATTTACCTTAGGAAGTAGGAGAATGTTCTCAACCCCTAAAGGAAAATAATCCCTTCAGTTTATCTGAAAATGTCAAAATCACCAAATTAGGAGATGCATGGTTTTTCACAGACTAAATTCTGACTGACTTTAAACATTTTATGTATTGCCAAGCTGCACTGAGTCATAATTTCTTGTCTTTACTGATAAAACATAACACATTTGTGTAACTTGTTTATCTTGCAGGGCAACCAAAGCTGGTTCTTGGCATACAGTGGGCAGTGCACGGTAAAACATTTAATGCCACAGGTAGTTTAAATTAAAAACGCAAGTTTCCCTGCCGCTTTAAAACTGTGAGAATTAGACTTGGATAATATGTTCAGTCTTCTCATGAGTTCCCCCGGAGAGTTTAACTCTCAAACGAAGCATGCTGGGAAGTCTGTAAATATGCTTATCATTTCTCTCTAGAAACTTAATTTGATGAGTTCTCTCAGCAGTACTTTCATTCAACTCATCATTCCCTCCTGTTGTGTTCGTTTATTCTGTGTTCCCGGTCCAAAATGATGATTATAAATCCATAATCATACATATATTTTCAGCTAAGGTTGTGTTAGATCTATTTTTTATGAACTCAAGTGCTTGTGAACATTACAAGTTTTAACTTCCATTTGGCCTGCAGGCGTCATTGACCTGAGCTCATACAACATAATACAGCATCATTTATGGATTATTTTGACTTTAACAAATACTCAGATGAAACATATTGTGTGCTATTTATCACAGACTACTTTGTGTCAAGGACATTTGTTTTGAAACCATTTCAAATAGTGGCACAAAATAGTATCTGTTGTGTTCAAAACTGAATCTGGGAGAGGAATTGTGTCCATCTGATGAATGGCCATGGGACTGAACTCAATTTTATAGACTGAAGGGTGAATTCACAGAGAATGGATTGCGGCTGCTGATAGCACCATGAATTGTAGAGCATCTGCAACCGCTATCTGCCCCGTCTCAAGGTCCGATTCACAAAAGACATTGCAATAATGATATTACAACGCAAACACAGGCTCGGGCCATATAGGCTCCGGTCGGACTCAGGCTCAGTTAACTTCTCTCCTTTCATTGTGTCCATATACGCCTCTGCGCTGCAGAGCAAACATATACGGATGGGTGAAATAATAATTAATTAATGAGAAAAATATTAATTTTTTGAGTTTTTTGAGACGTTTTTTGAGTTTATTAAAAACCTACAGCTATCCCACCACAGCAGGAACGATAGTGCGCCTCTCCATTACGAGGCACTGCTGCGTAGCTTCATTGATTATTTCAATCTCATTTTTTTTCCAATGTATTTTCAAAAATGACACGGAGGGGAGCTTTATTCATTTATTTTTCATGACACAACTGTCATTGCATCCTGTCACCGCATCCCAAAATAAATGAGTTTGAGTGGACACCCCTTGTGCGCTTCAGTTACCACCAACTTTCTGAAGATGCTAATAATTTCACCGTAGCTGCGTGTGGCTATTAGCGCTGGTCTTTGTGTATTGGACTGTTTTTTGATTTTTATGTGGCTTATTTGCATAGAGAGGGCAGATTTTGCACCAAATGTCTGCATATTACCTTTAAATATGTATAAATAGCCAACGTTTCCTCACACAACGGTTCATATGATATCTTACGAAAAGTTATTCCTAATTTTTCGTGTGTATTCCTACAAATGTCCAGCAACATGTGACACACGTGTCAATTTCCGCTCAAGTCTTTTCAAAATAAATTTCCGTCGTCACAGGAAACAACTTGGTTAGGTTTAGGCAACAAAACTACTTAGTTAGGTTTAGGAAAACATCGTGGTTTGGATTAAAATAAATCCAGAAGTGGCGTAACTGAAGTACGAATGTTACGTGACAAATAAATCAATGTAGACTTCTGGTTTCACACGGGGTACGAACACCGGTCTCCTGGGCAAAAGTCCGGTGTTTTTTGACCCACCCATCCACCCCGACTACCTCCCCTGAGGTAAATGATAGGGGCACAGCGTAATGTACTGCACCCACTGCCGGTACAGCGTGTTCACATTTGTTAATTATTCTAATCCTCTGACACGTCACCAGTATCTGACAGTAATTGACTTTCTGTGCTTCTGGAAGATGTTCTACACAGATTCCAGGTTAATACAGCAAGATTATTTGGAGTACAGACATCAGGATGTGCCCTGAGCTCCATCAAGGGTTCTGCCGTCTCAGCTGGATTATTATGGGGTACTCAAATGTTTGTGACAATGCCTTTTTCAGCTAACCCAATGGATTTTTAAATGGTTTATTTACCTTAGGAAGTAGGAGAATGTTCTCAACCCCTAAAGGAAAACAATCCTTCAGTTTATCTGAAAATGTCAAAATCACTAAATTTGGAAATGCATGGTTTTCATTGGACAACGATGTTGAATTGTATGATCTGAAGAAAACAGAGGAGGGTTCTGCCATGTCAGATGGATTATTATGGTGTACTCTTATGTATCTTTTAAGTGGTCAGATTGTTGCTTTTCTCACAGTTTTTACAGTAGAGGCATAATTGTTTACACTTGTAAATACACCCAGTTAGACTAACTGAATGCAACTTTTCAGTCAATTAAGTAAAACAATATAGACAGCAATAATAGAAACCATTTTTGTAGAAATGTACTATACTATAGCCTAGGCTTGCTGCGGTAATCTGTGTTACCTGTGTTCGGGCATACACAATTACATTACTTGCCCACCAACCCAACGCCATTGTGCTTCTTTTCTAGAAATAAAACCCATTTAATTAATTTCCACGTGTCTGTGCCGTGTTGGACGACGGACGCTTTAAACAGGAAGTGAAAGTGTCTGCTCCGTATAGTCTCAGCACACAGGAGTCAGATTTCACACACACAGGACGAGAGAGAGTTGACAGACTCGGCACGAAAAGCAAAAGCCAATATTTTGGATGTAAACCCAATGCTATAATGGAACCATAACATTGATGAGGCAATCACCATGCGGAGGATGGAGTGTACACAATCCGTGTGCCGGGTGTGCCACATCTGCGCCAGGTGGAAAACCTGAGGCTCCGCAGCGAAAGCTCGACCGGAGAGACCAGGCACACAGCCATCCAACGCTAAAGATCAAAGTAAGCGCGCTACAGATATTGACGTCATCTTTCATATTCTCTTGTAAAATGTCCAGTGTAATCGGTAACACTGGTGTTGTCACAAGTTTATTAAGCAGTGGGAAAATTCCCTCACAGTCACATCCCTACTGTAGCCCTAACTGCACTGATACTGTATAATTGTCTTGCCTTGTACAAACATACAAAGTTGACTGTTCAATTACATGCAGTTAAAGAAAAATGAAATAAAAGAGATACAAAAGAAAAGAAAGAGAAAAGAGAGCAAGAGCTGCAGAGTTCATTTCAGTGTTGACAACAGTGTCTCGTTCACCTGGAGTGAAGCCACCTTACAGTGACACACACACTCAGCCACTGACAACACAGTGTTTTAAATGTCATCGAAATAATGTCAAAACATTTGTTCTGCAGTTTGATTCAACAGTGGTTTCAAGAGAAAGAACTCTAGTATCTCTCAAATGTTAATCATTTCAGTGTTAAATCCCCGTGAACCTAGAAAGTTAGATACTCAAGCTCAGTGTGTCTGTTCATCCTTTTCTCTCTCCCTCCATGGTTTTCTCTTCATAAGAAGATGTGCTGTCCATAGGCAGCAAACTAAGTCAATCTAACTAATTCAAACAAACCCAGTGGCCATGATTAAGTGAAGCCTCCACTGTTTGTTTTTTTTTCTTGTGCACACGCACAAGGACACATGTGCATGCACGTGGGCGATGTGATAAAACAGCCCAGCCAATGGTTTGGCACTGATCAACAGGTTGCTGTAATACGCCAACGAAGGCAGTGAAGAAGGAGACTGCTAGAGAATAAACATGGCTGTAAACAATGCAAGATTTAAGGTTTTAAGTAAAATGGGCTTTGTTTTAAGAAGAAGGAAATGCATTCAACACGTCTGTTAGACCTCAAGGACCTGCACAATGCATTTTGCACTGAACGTAAATATAATGTTTTTGTTTGTTCACAAGAAAACTCCACAGGGCCCCTTTTAAAAAGGCAAAAATCCGCAAACACAAATCTAATCAAGAGCTCACATTTACCTGAGTGTACCCCGGAGGAATAATTTTGTGTTGAGAGTCTTTTTTTTTTTCTTTCTCTCACTTCAGAAGCAAGGCGCTTCTGATTTCTGCTTGATCCCTTTGTGATCACGTTTATCTGATATTGCTCCTCCTAAAATGTCTCCCGTTATGAACAAGAAGACAATAACAGAGGTAATTGATTTGTGGTATTATTAGACAAATTTGCACTGAGATCTTAGATGGAGATTTAGTTTGTTTTTTAATGGGAGAAAAATGAAGCGAAATAAATTGACAATTTATTTCAGGCTATTAGCACACCACTGCACCAAAAACCACCAAAAACGTTCAAAGGTTTTGTTTTATCTAAATGTACCATCTCTGCCGGCTTTTGTCTTGGCAGCACTATTTCCTGATAACTGAAGAAGGATTAGAAATGTCTGTTGACCGTGATTAAATGCAGAGCGAATGAGCGATCGTCTTATATTGAATG
Organism: Sebastiscus albofasciatus; assembly: GCA_916701655.1. NCBI lineage: Eukaryota > Metazoa > Chordata > Actinopteri > Perciformes > Sebastidae > Sebastiscus > Sebastiscus albofasciatus. The sequence continues at coordinate 30,645 of CAKAOI010018458.1, forward strand.
CAGTGTCCTGTGCTACCCCAGAATGCAGCTTGGCAATACATAAAATGTTTAAATTTATTGAAGAGGCTGGTGCTATACATCATGATAAGCTATATATGGCTTATCATCATATATAACCGCTGCCCTACAGCGGTGGTCGTGACTCTCGCTCTCTCAAGATCAGTTCAAGAGGAAAATTACCCTATTTCTCATCTTAGTGTTAAAACATGCACAATGTAGAGTTCAGGAATAGTAACAGGTGAAAATGTAAGATTTCTTCTTGGATTGTGTTTTCTTATAGAGTGTTAAAGCAGATCTTGCTGGACTTGTGAGGACCCTTGCTGATTGCATTCATTCCCAAACCTTCAACACGAGCTTAAAAGTGTGTTTATGTAAGCGTCTGCCAATTATCTTGGCGGCTCCTTTTCTTTCTGTTTATTTCTGTTGGCGTGTCGATGCAGTCAATGTAGTTAAGATATAAGGGCTTGTTTTGTTTCAAAAGGAAGTATGGGGAAAACATTAATGGCATTCATTTTTCTGCTGTTTGAAAAACAACTTCTGCAGACTTGAAAGTTGCCTGTGCCTGGTAATCCTTCATAATGAACAGGACGCCTTAATTTAGTTTTGTTATAGTTGCTGTGTTATTGTTGTTTCATTGGGAGTTGAATTTTTTATTTCACACCTACGCTGTGCTTGCCTGTCAATCACTTGACAGCCACAGAAAGAAATGGATGTCTCCACCAGAAAATAATCCCTCACAAATGTCACCTTTTAAAGTTGGTGTCAAATATGCATCTTTTTATTTGGGGCATTTGGGTTAGCTGGGACAGTTGACATGTTTTGAGAGTCTAAAATATGTTTTTTAAATGCATGCATGAGATAAAAAAAGAATAAAAATAAAACTGATAATCAGGATATGAGCTATCAACACATTCTCACTCCCAACTCGCCAAGTACCGCTGCTTGGTCAGTGCCCCTCGGCATTGGATACCGACGAACTGGATTACTTTTGGACGGACCAGGGACGGCGCGTCAATATATGCTTGTTACTTACATAATCTAGTCTTTTCAAAATAAACTTCCAATTTCACACTCAGGTTTATGTAACACGACCACTTAGTTTAGGTTTAGGAAACGGTCGTGCATGACGTCTACTTCACTGACTAGCGACTCACGTGACTCACGGGGCTAACGCTACTAACAGGTCACATGACTAGAGCTGTCCTGAATACCATTTTTTGGGCTTCGAAGCTTCAGTGAGAAATATTCAAAGGTATTCGAAGCTTCGCAGGCTGACATGTTTTCTTCTGTCTGTCTGTCTGTTTCCATCTCTCTGTTTCAGTACCTGGGACAGTGCCGCTGCCGCACTACTGTACAAACTCTACACAAAACAAACAGCGATATCCGTGTGAGAATAACTAATAATAATTAATGTTGAATATAATTAATACTGTGGGATTATTCCTTATTTCATGGGTTATTTGGGGATTTAGACATTATCATTACATACTAATATATAGAAATTAAAAAAAGCAAAGCATTCGAATAGTGATTTGGAGGTCGATTTTCATGGCAATAGTTGAAGCTTCAAAATATTCGAGTCAGCCCTACACACGACCAACGACTGACGTGACAAAATAAGTCATTACGTTTAGTTTCACACGGGCCACTAACACCGGTCTCCTGGTTGAAAGTCCTGTGTTTGTCTGACTCATCCACCACCCCGGCCCCCCCCCCCAAAACGGACACTCGCGCTCTTAATACTACGTCACTTGCTCTGACAGTCGGATAACACCGCGGGTGATTTTACATTGGCATTCGCTGAAAACCCTGTGTGTCGCATACAGTCGCTAACGGGTGCCTCCGTGCGTTGGTATCCGTTGCCGAGGAGCACTTACCAAGCGGCGTTAGTTGACGAGTTGGGTGTGAGAACAAGTTGGATCTATCATTTAAAGTGATGGCTATATTTTTGCCAAAACATAACCCAGACTTGACCTTAGCTCAATGTTTTGTTCACTAAAAGTTCTTCCTGCTCGCCTAATATTGTCACTCACCATAATAGTTTGAGTTGCAAACGATCAGGCATCACTGTATGCTCTCATTGTTCTACGGATGAGCTGAATCCCCCCCCCAAAAAAAAACATGATAATTTCTACCCTTCCTAAGGGACCTTCATTAGAATAAAAACACAAACACACAGGGAGAAAAGATTGTATATATTGTATGTGGGCGAAAGGTATTGTAAACAGAAATCATTTATATACAGTATTTGGGTGAATGATTGTGTCAAACACACACACACACACACACACACACACACACACACACACACACACACACACACACACACACAGATTTTCTACCTCCCACTGCAACTTCCCTAAACACACCGAATTTTATCCCTGACAATACTTTCCCTCCACCGACACAAAAGGTTGATGACACCGCGGCTGACTCAGCCAGACGGTAGAAATCTTCATTGTGCTAATTAGATCCTTCGCTGTCTGTTAAAGACTTTTATCTCTCCCACATCTCCATGCCCATCTAATCTGGTCTTATCTGCAGGCTCCATCTCAAGGTGATTGCTGAGATAGTCTCTGCCATAGAGTTAAAAGGAACGCTATTGTCTGAGTGAGCAGAAATAGTATCTCATTTCCCCTCAGTCAAACTTGTCCAAAGTCAGCCTTCACATTTAGTGTTTGTGTGTGCAACTCTGTGTGTGTGTGTCTGTGCATATGGGTCTTTTTGAATCTGCGTGTGTGTGTGTGTGTGTGTGTGTATTAACGCCATCGCCCTGGGGAAAACTCTCTGAATTGGTACAAAATGTCATTTTGTCACTGCAGGCCATCATGCAGCAAACAAAACCAGACACACACATGGAGCCACACAATAAAGTTAAATAAAAACACAGCTGGCTTGTTCAAACCCCAGACAATTGGTTTTGTTGCAGGATAAACATTTTTATTCAATGCCACCACCAGCTGTGTTCAGGTCGTTTTCATAGTGTTTATGTACTTTTCTGTTCACATTTGGTTTGTTACATTTGGAGCACCTCAGGGACTCAAACTCCTGCGTTGTGCTCAAGCAAACATTTGTGCGGAAAAAAGGCTCCAGATGACTTGGATGCAGCAGTTCGACTGTGTGTTGACACTGCAGTGAGCATCCATTTCAGACAGCTGAACACATGAGACAAGCTAAAAAGCGGTGGCCGTGGATCGACTGTTTGTAGGCGAAGGGAAAGATGCCTGCAGCCTTACTTGTGTCCTACAGTTTGGCAGGAACAACACATAAAGATCTGCCTGCTGCTGCTGCATCACCACCACAACAGCAATTCAGGTAGCAGGTTCATAATCATTACATTACCACAATCAAGTTGTGCAAAGTGTCTGGTTGTGATCTGAATACGTAATGTGATATCAACTCCCTATAGGAGACAAACCTGAATATGTATTTACTTCCTGGGGGATAGAAGTAAAAAAAAATATAGAACGAAAACTAAGCTGTGTTTAAATTCAGTGTGAGTTTCTATAATTCTCACACAGATTGGTGAAGATTGATAGGCTTGCTTGTGCATGGACTTGGGGGGGATGAAAAGCAAAAGTTCTTTATTCAACATTGAGTTATGGTCAGAAAAGTTGCTTTTAAAAAATGCTATTGAATCAAAATAATTAAAATTAAATTAGGAGTGTGGGGAACAACCATTTCAACGGGGTGTGGGACACATTTATTTTAATAAAGTACTGTGATGGATGCAACTTGATTGGTTTTAGATGAAAACGGTAACTAAATAGTTTAATTTGGTCGATTGATACGCATGGTTGTAATATTTAAAGGAGGTCTGTTGGGGGGCAAGCCATGGGATAATTATGGGAGCAATAAGATCAATTATAAGATAATTATGTTTAATTTGATCTCAGATGTGTTAGCAAGAGGAACATTATTCATACAATCTGAAGTGTTAAGTAGGATCTGAACAGACACTGTATCCAGTAACCTGAATGATGACTTGTGTGACCATCAAAACATTGAACTGTGCTTGACCACATGACGGGATTGACACAACGTCACTTTCATTAATTGAAAATGAAATGTAACATTGGGTCAAGCTGAAGAAGGAATAATGGAGGAATAATAATGATACGTTACGTCATGTAAACAAACTACGTACCTATCAGCTGTACGCTTGAGATCAGACTGAAGACGTAATCACTTAAAAGACGGGTGAGTCGTACTTGCTATCTTCCGACGTTTGTACTTTTTTAAACTCGTTTTATATTGTGATATTTACTGGAAATGTGATACAATATAGCCATCAGCAAGTAAAAAACTTTCAGGCGATCTCCTGGCAATCTCCCTCCAACTAGCTGTCGCCTTATTTAGGTTTTTGTAGTGAAATGAAGAGGTATCATAGATACTCTTTCAAAGCGAGAGTCAGGAATAAATAGAAACACGGCGTCCGACAAAAGCTCAGTTCAAAACGCCTGTCCTAACTGCGTCGCTAGCAACCAGTTATTACACGGTTTCATGGACATATTCAAAAAGTGTGAACCTATTTTTTTTTTTTTGAGAACGAATATTCAAGCATCATATTTGGCCAATTTTGATCACCCTAGTATTCTGTTTAGCATGCTAACATTTGCTAACTAGAATGGCACTCGGAGAGCGCAGACCTCCACCCAGCCCCCCCCCCCTTTCCATTCAGCTTGCGCCATTATCCACATGTATTTTTGTTTATGTTGAGATCAGCTGTACGTAGCGGAGCAGCGTAAAACACTTCATTCAAACTGGACAAAAACAAAATAGAACTCACCTAAACCGTCATCGTTACTCTTTCGAGTTTAATGTGAAAAAATGCTGATTCAACAGTTGTTACCCCCCCACCCCCGGCTCACTCTCTGTCTCTCTCTCTCTGAAGGAAGAAGGCGGGGTCATGCGTCATCAACGCGTCATCAGTTACACTGCGCATGTGATATACCCAGAGGTCTAAATGTTCTGGCTGATCGCAATGCTTAAAAAAATTCCTGAATCTGGACCATGACCCGGATCGCTACCATAATCTATTGGATTGTTCATTGCGCCACACCCCACCCCTCCAAAAAATGTCATTCAAATCCATCGCAGACTTTTAGAGTAATCCTCCAAACGAACAAACCAACAACGCCGGTGAAAACATAACCTCCTTCCTAAGCCTTCGGCCTTGGCGGAGGTAATTAGCGCTAAAAACAAAGTACAGCTGAGGCTGATCGGAATGTCATTAACACTGCTGGTATTCACTCATAAACCAAAGTACAAGACAAATTCGAAATTTGACTTGATTGCACTAGAGATTACCAAAGTCATTCTGCTTCATCTGCTGGTGACCATATACAGAACGTCATAGCGATCCATCCAGTGAGATATTTCAGTCTGGATCAAAGCCGTGGACCACCTGGACCCTAGAGCCACATTGCTAGAGTGGCTAAAAATAACAAACTTTGGATGCCGTTATACGCCATGATGCATCTGCCCAAACACATCCAAGTTCTCCATTACATTTAATGTGTTTTTATGTTGTTATTGCCTAAATTAACAATGTAGTTGTTTTTGCATCTGTGGGCAAAGATACGCAGACCAATCAAGCCAAATTTCTCACATTTGGCTGTGAAGATGGCATTACCCACATTATCAATCTGTGTTTATGATGCCCCAGCCTCATGTGCACTGAATACAGGGCATTGCATCAACATGGTGGCATCTGTCTGTGTACAAACACACGAGCACAGTAGCTCAAGAGCGATGCATGGTAGAGACTTCCTCGGTGGCTGAATCAATTGATCTTGTTACATTCTGAAACACCTCGACGCACAATTAGCATGTTAGTCAGGTTAATTGATTTATTGAAACTACTAGGGTTCATATTAAGGTTGCATGTGAAGACAAATCTGTTATCGTACTAATATGTGCTAATTAATGCTTTAACTTGCTTGATTAATGGCCTCATCAGCTATCTTTAATAGACTTCATCATAGCGATTATTGCAGGACATTAAACAGCTCAAGTAGCTCTTAGACTGTTATATATAAGCCCCCAGTGGCCAAAGTAACAATAGATAAAGGTGGTCCCTTCTTGTAGGTATTTAATTTCTACCAGACATTTAATATTTCAACAGCTGCTGCAGAAATGTCTCTTCGGCTGTGTCTTGTGATATGCATGAATGCATTCCCATAACATTTTACATATATTTTCTTGCCCCTGGTTCCAACCACATCAAGAATACTTTACTTTTTCTTTCCACAACACGTATCTTTCTGCAATCCTTTTAATGGTAACACTGCCATCTGAGATTTTTCTTTTTTAATGCTGCTACCGTCTGAGATTCCCCATTGCAAATCTATCATAGATTTTAAAGTATTTGGAAAGCAAAGGTACAAAATGTGAGGAATAATGTGCTGTCAGAGACCTGTCATTGTACACAGTGGTTAATAATAAAGTGCACTGCAGTTTTATTTATTGACTTAAGGCGGGTGAGTTGGTTATATTTTACCCGTAATGAACAAGAACAAGTGTGCAGCACAGGACGATAGCCAATCTAAATTGTTTGGTGGAGTGGGCAAACACACACACGCACACACACATTCAACAGACACATCTCCAGACACCCGACTATTACACTCGAGCCCTGAACACCCACAGGGAGCAGTGTCTGCTGGGAAAGAGGTGGATCTAAAATGAGTTTATCACACAGATTTAAACATTAATATCAAAACCCCAGTTTAAGTATACAGTATCACACACACACATGCACCAGTCACTGCCTTTGAAACACTCAGAGTTTCATTTTTAAGAACCAACACATTTTATTATTGCTTTTTCCTCCTCTGATCTAGCATCCTCCCTTGACAATTTGCTTGCAGAGTAAGCAGATGTCGTGACAAATTCAAAGGCCGTGGTTGTGTGGGGATGTGCACATGCATTATGCGTGCATGCTTTGCAATGAGCTCCTCCTGTAGTGCTTTTCATCATTTTCATGTTTTGATAGCAGATAATAACAAATAAGGTTAACTTCATTACCTATCTTTAGCGAAACCGTTTCAAAAAACAGGTTTTTGATGAGTTACGTAAACGACCAGTTGGGCATTTTGTGGACTTGTGATTTATTTACAAGACTGAACTCATGAATATTAGTTTTAGTGATAACTAACACCATTATGAGTTAATTATGTAATAACACTGATTGAATGTGTATCAAAAGAATTTAATTCAACCGATTCTGAGATTTTTCAGTGAAAATGAGTCTGCTATAAACTAAACACGACGTAAACGCTGAAAATTGTTTTCCTGCATTCCACAACTAAAGAACACAAGTGAACAACACTTTAACACTTTCTAATGAATCACTGATTAAGTTTCTAACTTATTGTTATTTATGTAAAAGAATGTAAAATTTGTTCTCATTCAAAAACAGTGGAATGAAATGCTGAATGACTTTAAAGCAGCTCTGTTCATTTTTTTTAATAATGAAGGTCTTTGTTTCCCCGGCACAAAGGGTGAATAAATAAGAGCAAAAAACAAAATGAACAAAAACATCGGTATCGACTATCAGCCCAGAATTTTGCAGTTATAGCTAGTTACTTTTCCTTACTCATAGCTCTTCCACTCTTACTTGGTTTAACATTAAGTCACTGCATCTCCCGACAGAACAACACGGTTCAATTTCAGCCTACATACATATATGTTCAGCCCGACGTTGTTAAAACACAGCAGCTAATATCGGTAGCAAGAGCAACAAGCTAGCGGCCTGCCGAGCTGCGTCTCTTAGCTCAGAGGGGAGAAACAAGCGCGACAGTAAATGACAGCAAAACGCAGTAAAGACTCACATTTAGATGAACTGAAACCAAACTCCTGATTATGTCCTCTCACTGCATCTACGCAGAATCGTTCACGCCCATATCATGATGCATCTTACTACTGAGAAATGTCCATACCTGCACGATATGAGGAAAATCTGCAATGTGCTTTAACATTGTTCACTATTGCGATGACGATATGACTTGCGATAAATAAAGAAATATTGAAGCGTGCATATTAGCTATACATATACATATATTTTAAATATAACTAGGCTAAATGTTGTTTCTAGAGCAGCAACAGTAATGTTTACAACAGTAAAGTCACCAAATAAACTCATTAATATCTCACTGGAAACAATCTAAAATGTTAATAAAATAAATCATATCCCTTCATGGCGTTTCAGACAGCCTTTTAGCAATGTGTTCATCGCGGCATGTTCGTATCACGATGTCATTTTAGTAGTTCATCCCAAACAAATCATCACACTGCTCACCCCGGAACAGGTAATGCAATATTCAAGTATCAGAAGGCAAGTGCTGTTGACCTCCTCACTCCCTGTTGGGTTATGGGTATCATGGCTGAATACCAACACGTAGTGAGTTTATCTGTATGTAGTCTGGTCGCCCAGCACCCTTATTCTCTATGCTTCCTCCCTTTTTAGAGAGTGTAGCTGTTACATTTTGTTTATGCTTGTACTCGTGTTATTTACATTAGGTAGCTTCAGTTAGCAAAAAAAGAGTATAAAGTGCGTATCGCCGCATCAGATGCCAGTGCCAACAACCAAGTCTGTGATTCTTGATAGCTTGAAGCAAACTAAATGTCTTGGGACTCGTCTATAAGAGACTATCCTCTGCTGGGATCCATGGGGATAACAGCTTCACTTGCTCACAGCCCATTTACACAGATATTTACTTGTAATACTGGCCTTAGAGGGAATTCACTGTGGTTTTGTCATACAGGACAGATGGACACAACCAACCCACCTATAAATTAGAGAAATATTAGAAACTCAAAAAGCAATGGAGCTCCGGTTTTACACTCGGCCACACTTATTGCCATTAAGCTTACGTCCACGTCCTAATGGTCATCATCATCTTGTCACGCTGCATAACATTTGATAGGAGACTGTCTTCTCCAAGCAAATATGTGATTTTAATATGCATGTCAGGGACTAATTATCTGCTGTGCTGAGCTTAATGCATTCTCGCAGGGAGTGATGATGTCAGAGTCTATAGATGCCAACTCTTTGCACATTTCCAGTTCATATAATGATGTGTTCAACGTGACTTGGCTGACAGAGGTTGTTTTTCTTTGGTTTCGATTTTTTCAGAAATTCTTCGTCCTTGTTTTCTTTACCGTGTCCTCCTCTCCTCTAACACACAAACACACACGAGGCACTCAGCAGGGGGCGAGACATTAAGTTACAACAACTCAAATGTGGCTCGGCATCTTTTCCAACAACATGTCACTTGAACAAAACTGTTCTGAGAGTGAAGGACTTTACCCCCCCCCACCCACCACCTCAAAAAAACCTTGCATTGTGGGAACAATTTTGGATTTGTAACAAGGACAAAGTTATCATGGAAGCGTCTGAATGCAGGAAATGTGGAGCTGTTCTTGTTGGTAAAGGGAGGAAACTCTAATATCCCATCATCAATGCATAATTGTTGAATGAATGTTGACTATACACTGAAATAATTGGGCTCTGTGTATTTGTACAGCAATAACCAAATAAACAGAATGGCTGCATGAAGGCTAGATATCAGATCTAATTCAAACATGACAGCTAGAACAAAATCATGACAGGATAAATACAAGCCATACAGAAATGACATTTAATCCGCATTAATCATCAACCCGCCTACAGGTTTATGGACTGACAGTATGCTGCAGATATTTCTACCTGGTGCATATTGGGACGTGATCCAGTAATGTCCCCAGCTACTGAAGTTATTTTCCTCTGAGACAACTCTTACTCATGTGTCCTCCACGCCTGCCCACCACACATCAGTTAAACTGGGCACCTCTCCACGTCTCTGCATCATTCAGTTTGCACAGTGATACTGAGGTCTGCTGTACATTCATATACTCGCATTACCATCCATATGACTATATGTTAAATGACTATGACTATTAATTAAACAAACTGTGGATACGTGGCTTCCTGCTGGCAGATTTTAAGTTAACTGAGAGCTCTATGATGCACACTGGTAGATTATGCTTCTGGAGTTGTTTGGTTATATGGACATTTCAGGACGTTCTCATTCCAATTCGTGACATACTGACGCTTTTTGGTCGCAGTAAACAAATGCTTAACGTTGTGAATTAAAGAAAAACACTTGCGTAGGTTAAGGCAACAAAACCTTTGGTTAGGTGTAGGAAAAAAACAACAACTTGGTTGGGATTAAAACTACTACGTTTATACAGTGAAAATGTGAATTGACGTTGTGATGTTGTGAACACGAGACACGAACAAACAGCTGATTGTAAAGTGAAAGTGAAACTTAACGCATGGGACACGAACAGCGGTCTCCTCGATTAAAGCCTTGTGGTTGTTAGGCTCATCCACCTCACCTCCCGCCCGCCCTGTGTGTCTCTTTCATTCTTTAAACTACGTCACCCATCTCCAGTGTTTACGGTCGGAGGTATCAGATGCCAACGGCTGTGACAAAGCACCAGTATTTGACCGGAGGAGATGATACAGTATTTACAGTGATCTGTACAAGCGAAGGTGAACGAGCCTGACGGGAAGGGAAGAGAGGAAGATGTCAGAAATGAGGAGCTTCACATTAAAATACTGTGAAAAATTGCCACCTTAAAAATTCAGTTCACCCAAATTACAAAAAGAAACTAAATTAATTGAATTTGTTTAAAGTCACCCAAATCAAACATTGGTAAATGACATTGTGTTGGAGGTGTTCCCAATTAAAAAAATACATTTTGAAGATTAAAAACCAACATTTCTTTGCAAAAACAATGTTCCCATCACACTGAATACCTTTAATAAAAAGTTTTAAAACTGCTCACAGTGATGATTATCCAGAACAACCGTGGCACTGATTCTGAAAAGAGATGTTGCTATTCAATGTTTTCTGAATGTCATTTCTCAATGCTGTGAGCATCAGAAACAAAATTCAATTCACCTTCAGCTGAACCGGCGTGGAAGCAGAAATCCCACAGATGGATATCTCAAACCTTGGGCATATAAAACCCAAACTATCTTATGGCCAGATACCACTAGAGGTAAGTAAGAAAATATGTCCGTGTCAATAATGCATGGGGTTGGGAGTCTGCTGCCCGGTCCTATCGAGCCAGTAGCAGTTTCATAGATTGGAGCTTAAATTGCATGCCCTTCATAAGAAAAGACAGGCTGTGTAGGGATAGTCACATAGTAGTTCTCCACCAAATACATTCACATGTTGGAGAGGACCTGAACAGGAATCACTGTCTCATTAAACATTAAATCAGCCCCACAGATATGAACCAAGCCCTGCTTTAAGGAGGGCTGTCAAAGTTAATACATATAATAATAACGTGTTAACACAAATTCGTTTTAACGCCACTAATTTATTTAATGCATTAATGCAATACATTTTTCGGAGGTTGCAGCGGGCTTAGTTGTAAAGCTATAGAGTGAAGCTACTGACATCATATGAAACTAGAAAACCTTAAGGAATCCATTGATACCAACCATGTCCATGCCATAGCTTGTCACAAGGAAGGCTAAATAACGCTCCAAACGTATGATACATTTTGGTGAGGAAAAACTGTCATGGCCATGACCAATATATGTGAATGAAAATGGGTTCAATGGGTACCCACAAGTCTCCCCTTTACAGACATGCCCACTTTATGATAATCACATGCAGTTTGGGGCAAGTCATAGTCAAGTCAGCACACTGACACACTGACAGCTGCTGTTGCCTGTTGAGCTTCAGTTTGTGCATATTCATTTATGTTAAATGCAGTACCTGTGAGGGTTTCTGGACAATATCTGTCATTGTTTTTTGTTGTTAATCGAATTACAATAATAAATATATACATACATTTGCATAAAGCAGCATATTTGTTCATTCCCATGTTGATAAGAGTATTAAATACTCGACAAATCTCCATTTAAGGTACATTTTCAACGATACAAAATGTGTGATTCATTTGGGACTATGGACAATCGTGCAATTAATCGCAATTAAATATTTTAATCGATTGTCAGCCCTAGTTTTAAGAAATAAACGTAATGTTGAAAGCCGTTTTGCAGGGTCTTGTTGTATGGGAGATATGCTATAATGAATTACAACACACCGTTATTTAAAATGGATCTATTATCCACTGAGAAGCTTAATTCTTGCATGTACTTATAAGCAAAAAGAACAGTAATTCACATAATTTATAGCCACAGAGGATGAGGCAATAAAATCGCAGCCATTAAACAGGGTTTTCAGAGATGAAATTAGTTTTCATGCAATTATGAGTCTCCACTAATTCTTGACACACAGGCACTGAGCATGAAGAGGGGGAGGTGCTGTGAATCAACACGGGGAAACACACACACACACAGACACACACACACACACACGCACACCTTCGGAGACACCCACGCACGCACACACATTGCTACTGACATGCGACGTGCAAACACGATTCCTGAGGCATGATTGAGGGCTGTTGGTCTTGTTAGTACCTTGTCATCATCACAGGAGAATGTAGTTAATTAAAAGTGCGCGTGATGTGCCGCCCACTCTTCCTCAAACCTCTTTCTTAACTCCATTAGCTCGATCCAACACACAGCTCCACCACAAACACACCGTTCGATTGGTTTCTCACCAGCCGTGCGTCCAGGGCACATTTTGCACAACCATGCAGAAACGTCTGAAATTGATGTTATTCTGATTACTGTGTGCATCTCCGTGCATGTTTCCGTGCGTCTGTGTGAGCAGCAGCATGAAGACACATGGAGCTTGTGCGTCTGCATGTGTAAGTGTGAAGGTCCTTTGATTGAGGATGTCAAAGGTGGCTGCCCACGCAGCAATTAGAAGTGCTGGGAGAGTGCGCGAGTGTGTATGAATGCAATGTGATCGTGGGTTCTCTGAAGGAGTTTTTAATAGAGGTGCAGAGACAGATGGCACAGATTCATTAGGCTACAGCATGATAGGTTAACACATCTGAAAAGCTCCTCTTCCTAGCGGTCTATCCCACTCAATCAAACTTTCTCCAGCCGTTCTTTTCTCACCCTGCGCTCCATTGCCCGCCGACACAAAGCTTCAACAATCACTGCATTCTGCTAAGACACAAGACCCACAACGGCTGCAGGGCCTTGCATCATTTTTCTCTTTCACTGGAAGGAAGCACCATAATCAGATACTCTGGTATAGCACATATTCCACACTTCAACACTACAGAAATAGGTTTCAGCTCTAAATGTATTCACTGCTTTGGAAAGGGATATCTCTTGCACAAGGGAAGCTGTGTAGAAGCGCAAATGCCATCCAGAACCATAATACCTCAATTGGGGAGTTGAAATATGAAAACTACCATTCCGCCATAAAAAAAAACTTATAAAAACTCCTGAAATATATGAGATTGTGTCCATTCCGAGCAGCTCGCCCGCCCCTGTGCTCCAATTTCCTTTCAGAAGAGATTGAAAAGTCTCTTAGAGTCTTCCGTCTCATTTCTACGCCTGTCAAAGATCTCTACGGTGAAAAAAAGGAGAAGAGTGCTAAGAAGGGTGCGTATAGATCAAACGCTTTATAATGTAGCCCAATGAAACCGGGAACTCCAAACGCCATTACCCGCAATGACACGCTGCCAAATCACCATCAGAACCTCCTTGTCAGCTTTTAAGGAAATAGACTTCATTTTTTTTTTAGAAAAAGAGGGCTTTTGACAGTTAAGGGGGTGTGGGGGGAGAAAAGGAGACTGGTGAGAAATAAAGTGATAGAGAAAAGGAGAAAGAGAAAGAGAGAAAATGGGAGGAGGAGGCTCTAGATAGGATGAGAAGATGGGAGGTAATTGCCTCTATTATAGAAAAGAGGGGAAAGATGAGGAGGGGAAAGTGTATGAGTGTGTGTG
>CAKAOI010018609.1:0-19909 GCA_916701655.1 Sebastiscus albofasciatus
ATTTAAAGTTATGATGTCCTGATTGGACATTTCTATGAGTTAATCATTTTTTTTCATCCTAAAAAGGACAGATGAGGATGAAATGATGAGGGCCATGTATAGAGATAAACATAAAGAAAACCATCTTGGAGAACTTTCCCCTCACCATGATCCCCCCTTCACATTATGTGTCTTATAATAATATCCCTGGAGTGATTTGTATAGCCTGTGTATAGTCCACCAGGACAAGTCCACTGTTTCATACCGAGGCGCGCCTGTAGTTGTCCTATAGGGCCAAAGCCTAAAAAATACTGCAGTGTGCTTTATTGCTGCTATATTGCTGCTCAAACTAACAAACTCACAGTTATAGGTCATGCTGAATGCATATATATAACAAGCCTTGACAATGCATCGAAATCAGCCCCCTATATAGCACATCAGCCACCTAGAAAAAAAAAATATTTACAGCAACAACAACAAAAAAAGAGAAACTAAAAAAAGGGCCTTAAGGCTATATACACCACACCCGTATATAGACAGCCTGCTCGACAGAGAGCCATGGAGACTCCATATGGTGCAGGCTTATTATAACACATGATGATGGGGGGGATTGTGTGTTTTTTAATGGCTGAGACTGCGTGGAAATAGCAGAAAGACTGCCAAACTAAAGACGCACCTACAGCCTCACGCAATACAGTCTCTCTCATCCGAGATGGAGGGGGGTGCAGAGGAGTGGGTGGTGCTGATGGTGGTGGTGGTGATGGAGAGGGAGGGTGGGGGGGGGGGGGTAAAACTATCATAGTTATAATATAATGGCAAAATTGCAACCTAAAAATGATTTTGCAAGCGATGCATTGTTGGTGCACTTGCAAAAATGGCTTTTAGTTATACTGTCGCCACTCAGAAGTTTGCCTCTTACATCTACACTATGCGTATGTTTTCCCATCCTGACACAGTGAAATGTCATTTCCATCCAGCAGGCACAGGCCAACACCCCAAATAACCTACACAGTCTGCCTGTTTTCTAACCGTGTCGCGTCACAAATCCGCGTTTTTTCCCCCTCTGAAAATCATCCATCCTTCTAACCTGGCATACATATTTGTGTCCATGTAAACTGTGCATGGAGCATCTCCATCCACACAGACAGGCTAGAGGAAGAAAAGATGCTGAGGAGAGAGAGAGAGGGAGAGCGAGAGAGGGAGAGCTGCTCTGCGGCACTGGGATGCAGTCAGTCGACAAAAGTAGGACTGCGATCCATCCACACGAAAATAGCAAGAAAAAAGCATAAAAAAACAAGATCGTCGTACTTACTTTTTTTCTCTTCGCATTAACAGAAATCCAGACAGCTGTCAGTGAAGTGCAGATGTAGAAAAGAGTGGAGAGTAACTGCGGCTGTCGCCATATTGTTGCTGCTATCTTCCTTCCCAGTGCGTGCGGCTACCCTGCATAATTGATGACTCTCAGCAAATTGTTAGGGAGTGTCAGTAAATGCCTTTAGTTTCAATAACGGACAAGAGACCGCAGCATCGTAAGCAGAAAAAAAAAACAAAAAAGAAAAAAAAAACACTGTTCATGTAACAACAGTAACATTGATATTCTGGTTGGGATTGGTATTGCGATTGATATTTTTTTTTTATCAATATCTGCTATATGAAAATAAACGTATTTTTAGAACCAGACCTGGAAGTTAAGACACATTTTTAAGACAGCTCTGAGCTTATAATGAGAGTCTATACCTAAATATATTGACCCATTCTTTACAAATTAAAGTTTGATAAATGGTGTATTTATGACATTTCATTTGAGTCATAATTTGACTTCAGAGCTCTCAGGTGTAATGAATTAAAATGTTATTTTTTATTTCTCATACAATGTGAGGCAGTTTAGTCAAGTTGCATGCTTTTTTTATGATATAACACAGAACAATAATAATAATAAGAAGAAAATATGAGAATATAAATAAATAATGTTCTACATAATAATAATAATAATAATAATAAAAATAAAAATATTAAAAATAATCAACATTAATATGCAGGAATAAAAATTAGCTGACATTTTATTTGATGGGGGCGGTAAGGGACCTGGATAATGGATAGGGGGGCGCTAGCCCAAAAAAGGTTGAGAACCACTGCATTAGGTGGACCTAAACATCTTGACCCATTCTTGCAATGGGTTTACAAATTAAAGTTTGATACACCATTTCTGACATTTCATTTGAGTCATAATTTGACTTCAGAGCTCTCAGGTGTAATTAATTCAAATGTTGTTATTTTTATTTCTCATACAATGTGAGGCAGTTTAGTCAAGTTGCATGCTTTTTTATGATTAAAAAAACATAACAATAATAATAATAATAATAATAATAAGTAAAAATAAAAATAAAAATAAAAATATAATGAGAATATAAATAAATAATATTCTACATAATAATAATCAACATTAATATGCAGGAAGAAAATTAGGCCACATTTTATTTGATGGGGCGGTAAGGGACCTGGATAATGGATAGGGGGGTGCTAGCCCAAAAAAGGTTGAGAACCACTGCATTAGGTGAATCTACAAATCAATCAATACCAATGTGTGACGTTTAAGGTGTAGCTATTGAGAACCGTGTACACCAATGGTATATTATCTTGCCTTAATGGCTTCGTCTGTTATATTGATTTTTTGGTTTTAAAAAGGTTGCGTCTGAAATTCCTACACTAAAACAGTATGTGAGGTATTTTAGGATGTCCAAAACCTTAGTATAAAACCAATAGTATGGCAAATTGCATGCTATTTACGGTGAAATATTACAGTATGCAACGCTGGACACTACAGCGGCATAAATATCCCACAATGCAATGCGGTGGGGACTACAACGTTTATAACAGACGTTGACAGACAGCTCTGTAACATCAATAACGCTTCAATTTAACTGTAAGTATAAGATTTCACTTTGCTAAGTGTAATATATATATTTCAAATTAATTCAGACTTTGATTCTCATAAACCGTCGTTTTGATCACATGAGGTTGGCATGGGTTACCATGGTTACACGTCTCCAACCGGCAAAGAGGCTGTCAGCAAGTGACGACCTAAATTACTGCTCAGTGGGTCCAAAAATATACGTACTGCCGTTTATTCACACAAAAGTATGTTGAACGATAGTATACCTATTGAGTATGTAGTGCATTGTATGCAATTTTTCTATATACTGTAACTGTATATATGTAATCAACCCTCACCTGCGGTTGGGCGTGGTTTCAGAGCCTTCAGTGGATACGCCCCCAAGCGTTTCAGAGCAGAGAATACTGCTTATTTTTTCACGACTTTGAAACCTAATTTCATATACTTGGCGATTATTCAAATTTGGCTGGTTAATAAAACTCACAACACATTTATTTTTGCTTTACCGGGACTTTGATGATGGCTTCGTTCTATTCAAGTGTCCCAATAAGCCATGACGGTGTGACAGTGAGCCAGTATGAACAATACCAGGACCGTGAATCTGAAGCAGCTAAATGGAATAGAGTGCTGCAGGGATGACGTATTTTTGTAGGCCAACCAGGAAGTTATCATCACCCTGGTTCCCTTGACAAAAAGCCAATGGGATTTATCCATTGGATTTTGGATTATTGCAGAAAATAATCTCTGTGGCACGTTTATCATACTAACGTGTTTTGTTCAGCAAGATAATCTCCACAAATGAACACCACTTCTATGGTTTTTGAAGCGTAAATGCAATCGCCAGAAGTAAAAAGCTAACGTCAGGCTATAAACAAACTACACCATGGTCGCATGAGCGCGAGTAAACACAACGAGGCTGTTTAGGCGGGCAAGTCGGCTTGATGATGTTTAGTAGTCTCATTTAGCCACTTGTTAGCAACCACCTTTTTTAAGACACCTAAAAGCTTCAAAATTCATGAGTGGGATGTTTACTGGCGTATTTTATATCGTAGAACAAAATGTTAAAATCTCTTAAGCTTGTGTTAACCACAGACCTTGTTTCAGACATCTGACTAAAAACCCATTGACTTCCAGGCGAGGGAACCGTAAGTGCTAAAATGCTAACTCATTTCCGGGTTTTAGGACTCATTCCTGCAGCACTCTATTCACTCATCATTCCTTTTAATATTTAAACCTCTGCTTTACTGTGACATGTTAAGATATCTTCCTTGAAAAAAGCCTATTACCGTAACTGAGGCCCATATTGCATAGACCCAGTGACCAAAATTTTAATTCTTCTGCATGCATATTTAAAGCACCACATAACTGTCCAACCACATATACTAAACCCCTGCCGACAACAGACTAAATCCTATATCGATATTGTGGTATTTCCCTTAAGCATAGGATCTCCGATGTAAGCACAAAATAATGAGGTCCCATAAATGCATGTCCTACATGACGTAGTTTTCAAACCTTGATTATTACAGTTCACTGTACACCATGCTGTCTTAAACAGTCAGATGATAAAGAATTGGGGTCATTCAGCAGACTGTGTGTTACTGTAGACACATTTTTAGTGTTTTTGTTGTACATGTATAGATGTTCTATAATGCTGTCTGTAGCAGGAGAAAGCTTTTTCTTTGTTTGCTCACAGTCAGTCAATGGAAGAAATCCCTTTCAATATATTGTGACATTTTATCTAAAGCCTTAACCCATCAAAATACAGGGTTGGTAGGATTTTTATAAAGGAGGTGTTTTGAATTTGACCCAACAATGTCTCTATCTGGTGGAGTGTTGAAGAACTGCAGCTTAAATTCAACAGGAAATTAAAGGGCTGGCATGCATTTTCATTCATCGGCTACTTTGCATTTCAGTGCGTTTCAATATAGTGAGCAATACCTAAGAATAGCCCATAACCCCATTCCCAATAAGTCTTTACGCAGTGTGCAGTACAACGGACAAAGAGACGTCAGACTTGAAGTCAGACTACAGCCATAGACTAATATCCTGGAACTGTCTCTGGATTGCCAAAGTCTGAGCGAGGGAGAGGGGTTTCTGGGTCAATTTGCAGAGGCCTATAACATTGCACCTACGTGGCCTAGACCGAGATAGCTGATTGAAAATGGATGGAAAGTATTCTGAAACAATATGTTTTACCTTTACAAGACAGAGGGATAAAAGGATGAGGACTTGTCAAATGTGTTTCAAATACATTCTCCCACTTCAATTAAAGAGAAGTGCACGGTCACTACACAAAAATCTCAGCATCCAGGACTGTTCCCAAACAGGAAGGTACAGTAGCATCACTGAGCACTCGATAAGTAGTAGGACTGGGACAGGTTTTTTTTTAGTATTTGGCTCTGTACTCCAACACATTATGTTTGAAATGAAACAATAACAGAAGTAACTGGGTCTTGAGATGAGATTATTTTGTAAACTGTTTCAAAAGGTCAAGAATGTACTGTCAAACTCAACTTTTAAACCCATATGCACACGGACGAGAACTCCTAAAAGTGGTCAGAATCGTGGAAAGTTTAAACATCCACAGTTTAATGACAACTGAGCAAATTTAGATCAATATAAAAAAAACATTGTGACATTTTTTTACCATATCGTCCAGCCCTAATTGTAGACTTTTTTTAGTAGCCTAATCTTATGTAGGTAACCAGATAATAAGGGACACATTAAAATGAACCTATAGTGATGACAGTTGGATTTAACGTTACAATATAGTACTGTAGAGGGAAAAGAAGCAACTAATTTTACACTAGTACTTGTCGACTTTTATTTTGAAAGCTGAACCGGACTTCCTGCTTTAGCTCCTCTGTAGCTAACGGTAGCAGGTTGGTTGTGACACGCAGCTAGTGATGGGAATTCCGGCTCTTTGTAGTGAGCCAGATCTTTTGACTCAGCTCACCAAGAAGAGCCGGTTTTTTCGGCTCCCAAACGGCTCTTCATTTTACCACTTCTGCCTTTTATAATTCAGCCAAATGTAGCGCTGTTTTGACCTATGATTAGTATGTGTGCACATATATCACTTAAGTTATTCAATATAACCATACTAAACCTTATAATTTCCAGAATATCATAATTTTACACGCTGCTTCGTTTTCGACTGTTACTCATCCTGTCTGCTATTCACGCACCGCACTCCTCTCTCTCTTTCTCTCCTCCTCTCCCTCCTGCTCTGTACCTGTAGACCTTCAGCGCACCACCACCCCTCCCTGCTTGATGGTATGATCCTTGTCTGTCATCACCTGACTGGTTGCACGGACATCAATAACACAACATTCAGTCACAGTCAGTGCATGGAGAAGATCATCCTATCATTCCTCCTTGAATTAATTAAATAAATAAAAAAAGAAAGAAAACGGCTCTCGGACGGGAGCCGGTTCAAAGAGCCGGTTCTTTTAAGTGAACGATAAGAGCCGGCTCTTTGAACCGGCTCGTTTGCGACATTCGGACGGTAGTTGACATTCATCTGGTCAGCACGCAGTTCTGGGGGAGCAACAATGGCTTTCCTAATGCAATGTTGTACTTTAATCGTCAACGTGTTATGTTTACCCCTTCATCTGATCGAAGCGGTCGGCTTGTATAAAATATACAAACGTTTATTCCCCATTTGTTTGTATCGGTGCTCTATATCGTACAACAAGAAGATGCATGACAAGAAGAAGGAGCTGTTTCAGAGCCTCTCCGACTTCAGCCAGCCTGGCGGACAGCAGCTCACTATACTGGAGATCGGCTGCGGCACTGGCACTAACTTCAAGTTTTATCCGCCAGGTTGCAAGGTGATCTGCACCGACCCGAACCCCCACTTTCAGAAGTATCTGAAGAAGAGCATGGCAGAGAACGAGCAGCTGACGTATGAGCGGTTCGTCGTGTCGTCCGGTGAGGACATGGGGTCAGTCGAGGGCGGGTCGGTAGACGTTGTTGTCTGCACCCTGGTGCTCTGCAGCGTCAACAACATCCCGCAAACTCTGCGGGAGGTGCACCGCATGCTGAGACCAGTAAGTCATCTGTGCAACTACTGGATTAATCATTCACCAATGTAAATAAGAACTAACTCTCTAAACAAACAACACGCAAATAAGTCTACCCTAACTATTTTGTATTTATTTTCCTGCACATAGTGAGCAAAACATGCAAACAAACATGGACAAGACTTATTATTTAATCTTTAGGTTGTTGCAACTGGATTTCTCAGTTACTTTTATTTACCATATATTATGGCTATACCTTTGACCTTTGTGCCAACATATCTGAAACAAGATATAGAGCTCATTTAGGTATGACATTACTCTGACCTTCACTCCATAATGTCATTCTGTATTTAAAGTGGCAATAGGCAGTATATTTTTTGTATCATTGGGCAAAACTTCCATAATAACCTTTCAGCATATTGTAATTCAAGTGTTCTGAGAGAAAACTAGACTTCTGCACCTCCTCATGGCTCTGTTTTCAGGCTTTAGAAAATCTATTGGCTGTGCTCCGGTCATGTGACCGGTGCTTGGTATTTCCTCAACTGATCTCAACATGGCAGCGTCACAAACTATCTCATTTTACAGCTAAACAGTACACTACAAGATGATTCTGAAAACATTTGAGGAGAGAAATAAGCATTACAGTGACATAATACTGATTAATATTTGATCAGCGCGGCCTAGTTTGACCGTTTGGTTGGAGTTCGCGAGTGATTGACAGCCGGCTCTCATAGACGGCAGCTGGACAACAGACATCAGATCAGCTCTTACTGCTTGTTTTCCTCCAGTCTGTGAAATCGTGCAGATGCTGTTAGGAGCACCGGAGGACACAGAGGCACATGATTTTCTTTCAGGTTACCTGTTTCCTGTACTACTGTCACGATATAGCGACTGCTTTATAAAAATAACTTTTTTTAATCATACTTGCTCCAATCTTGCCTTCTTCATCTTTAACTTATGTGGAAACATAAAATGTAACACAAATGTATTCATTATAAAACATGAGACACGAAGTATGGAAACCCATTTCTTCCAGGGAGAAAAGTAACCAACATGCATCATGTTGAGTGGATTATAGTTAACACATTAACACAAATTTGTTTTTAAAGCCACTAATTTATTTAACGCATTAACACAACTTGGGATTTTTAGGTTGTAGCGAGCTCAGTTTTAAAGAGTAAAGATACTGGTATCATATGAAACTAGACAACCTAAAGAATCCATTGGTACCAACCATCATACTAGCTTGTGAATGAGGCTGAGTAACGCTCCAAAGTTGAGCAAAATTTCAACGAGGAAAAACTGGAATGGCCATTTTTAACCTCTGACCTCAAGACATGTGAATGAAAATGGGTTCTCTGGGTACCCACGAGTCTCCCCTTTACAGACATGCCCACTTTATGATAATCACATGCAGTTTGGGACAAGTCATAGTCAAGTCAGCACACTGACACACTGACAGCTGTTGTTGGCTGTTGGGCTGCAGTTTGACATGTTATGATTTGAGCATATTTTTTATACTAAATGCAGTACCTGTGAGGGTTAAATATTTTGATTTATTTTGAATTTTGTTTGCACAGTATCCTCTAAACAAATCTTTGCTTTGCAGGGTGGAGCCTTGTTTTTCATGGAGCATGTTGTTGCGGATCCCTCAACTTGGACGTACTTCATCCAGCATGTTCTGCAGCCGGCCTGGTACTACTTCGGTGATGGATGTGAGCTCATCCGGGACACATGGAAACATCTGGAGGCAGCTGGATTCTCTGAACTCAAGCTGAGACACATCCAAGCACCTCTGGTGTTCCTCGTCAAACCACACATCATAGGTTATGCTGTGAAATAAAGTCGGTCTCATTAGCTTAAGCTTGCTTCACAACCATGAATATGCCAAGCACTTGGTGCATTCTTCTTTGTGATATGATTGATCACCAGTGAGAGAAAACGCCAGTCACTTTAATACTGACTTTATTTTTGTATCGGAAAAGAAATTGTGTTTTGTGAAGACACATTAATTTAGCACACTGAATAAAAGCATTAGAGCACACAATACTCATTTTATATGCAGTTTAAGTGAAAAATATATGTTTTGATTAATCATTTCCCATCTTCCAAGTTGCTTGCTGATAAATCAATGTGATACTGCCATAGGGAGTCTGTCAGTGTTTATGTGTGCTACTGCTAGATTCATTTGTACCTTTTATGACATGACAAATGCACTAAAAATATATATTTCTGCTTTTATTACGCTGATTGTGGTGTGTCATAATGTTGGTGAATAAAGAGTTTAATCCTGCTGTATGATCATTGTTTCTTATTAAACGAGTATTGATATGATATAGACAGGAAAGTCAGAAATGTGGGGGGACTTGGTCTTACAGTTGCCCCTCATGCACACTACAAGGGTGACCAGGTGTCCCACTTTACGAGGGACTGTACAGCATTTTTATCCCACGTCCCACATATTGACACAATGTCCCACATTTTCATTGGCTCTAGTTTTCAAAAGTCAAACCACTGCAGAACAGACACTTTTTTAAAATCTGGCTTTTATCCAATGGCTGTGAAGAAAGCAGGGAAGGCTGTCATCGTGGCGCTGTGTTTGCTGTCAAACTGCGCACACTTGGGTCAAGTGCAGGTTGACCTTTCACCGTCTTTGCTACGCTATGCCCAACGGGGAGAATCGTGAGTCATCGCAAAGTCACAAGTCATGCAGATTTAGGTGGAATGTGATGTAAACTACCACAAAGAAAAGGAAGAGCAGCTACAAAAAAGACTGTGAAACTACCTATAAGTATTTATAAGCCAGTTTCACACGGGGGGATATGACATGAAGCGACACAGTTCATGCGAGTCTCACAGAAAGAGATGTGCCGATCTATGTGTTCAGGTGACCAAAGTGCCGACTGCTGTAGACTCTGGACATTTAAGTCTTGGATGTGAGGTAACCACAATCAGGGAGAGAGAGCCAGAAACTTCCACCAAAGAAGACTTTATTTAGATCCATTTCCCCTTTAACTTCATCACGTGGTGTAGCTGCATCAAATACACAAACATATAGGGAGATGCATGACTTAAACTGCATTGCACAGGCATCTAATCATCATTGTCTTAATATTATCCAAGCAAAGTCAAATAATACTTGAACAAACAATAATTGGTTATAAGTTGAACGAAGGAAAACATGGCCTTAAAGGTTTGTAACTTCTTACACATATAAATCAATCTGGGTCGGTGTCCCATGCGCGCTCGCGTGTGGCTACGCTGTTCAGACTCATATTCCAATACAAACTACACGGAAGCACCAAAACCGCAAAGTTATATCTAGTGAAGCCTGTCTTGCAAAACAGTGTTGGCCGCAGTCGGAGGACGCAGGGGAGACCGTAGCTTTGGTCTCCAGGGCCGGAGTCTCTGCTCTGCTGCCTGCCTGCTTGCCTTCACTCTCACACCGCGCTCGTTCTCGCTATTTTGCTCCACTTCTAGACGTGTATGCGCACACACTACAAACTGCTGAAGACTTCATAGCTCTGAGAATATCTAGTAAATGTACAGTGGACTTTTGTGCAGAAATAAATGGTGCAGCTCCTCCAGACCAACAGAGGTTTTCCGTGTCTTGTGAAGTGACGGGGCTCCACAGCGAGAAATGTTGTCGTCTCCGACCAAAACTCTGGTGTCTCCCCTGTTCCCTCCGACCGCGGTCGGGAGGCTGAAGCAGGAAAAGCCAACACTAGGATCACCATTGATTCATGGAGAGACCTTCGGTTTTAGCCGACGTGCGTCGCCTCACTGTTTTGAGCGATGCTCGCTCATGTCTATGTAGAGCGAGCTCAAGCGCGAACCCGATGCTGACTTTCGTTGACTTAATGGCCACAGGTGTCGCTGTTAGCAAGCATTTCTGATTCTTACAAACAGTCCCTTTTAAAAGAACAACTCACTTTGAAGATGCACTTGATGAGGATGGCATTTTCTGTCTCTCTCTCCCTGATTTGGGTTTCCTCATTTCTGATACTCAAATGTCCAGAGTCTGCAGCCCTCACCACTATGGTCACCTTAACACTATGGATGCATTCGGGCAAAGCATAGGGATGTTACAAGATAAGGGGCAGAATAGAAATGTTTATTATTTAAGTTAGATATATTTATATGTTATATATCAAAATTGTAGGCTACCCCTGAGCCTTGGTAACGTGTCCCACATTGTCCCACAAAAACATACTCTCTGTCCCACATTAAGGTTAGTTGTTGGGATCTGGTCCCCCTAGAGACACTACAGAGCTTTAGCTCCATCATGTGGTGAAGGGGCAACACTATCTGTCAGGTATTAGTGTAATCTCTTGATCTTGTAAAGTCAACCTGTGATGACCCCAGCAGCGAGGAGGCTCAGAATAAGATGAGGTCTTGTCTCATGAAAGTATGCAGACTGCTTTGTCTTGTGATAACTTTACCTTTACATCTACTGGAGATCACAGGCCTGTATGGGATGTACAAACGCCTGTTTCCTTGGCTTGCCTACAATATCACATTTTCATACAACGACAAAATGCACACAATGAAGAGGGACCTTTTCAGAAACGTGGGCAGATTTGCAAACGCCGACGGGAGTCTTCGGCTGCTGGAGATCGGCTGCGGCAGCGGGGCCAACTTTCGGTTTTACCCGGACGGCTGCACGGTGACCTGCACCGACCCAAACCCGCACTTTGAGAGGTACCTGCGGCTGAGCATGGAGGCCAACAAGCACCTGACTTATGACACGTTTATGGTGGTGTCTGGGGAGGACATGGAGGGGGTGAAGGACGAGTCAGTGGACGTGGTTGTCTGCACCTTGGTGCTCTGCTCGGTCAACAACGTGCAGCGGGTTCTGCAGGAGGTCCGACGCATCCTCAGAGCGGTGAGGCTCACTGTGCTGCCTTCAAGGGCTGTAGGAAATATTACATCAGTCACTTCATTAAAGGTCCCATATTATGCTCATTTTCAGGTTCATGCTTGTATTTTGTGTTTCTACTAGAACATGTTTACATGCTGTAATGTTAAAAAAAAACTTTATTTTCCTCATATTGTCGGCCTGAATATGCCTGTATTTACCCTCTGTCTGAAACGCTCCGTTTTAGCACATTTTGACAGAATTGCAACAGAATTGCGTTGCTAGGCAACAGCTTGGGTCCATGTGTACTTCCTGTCAGCTGATGTCATTCACATACATTGCAACCAGGAAATAAACTGGGACACATTTAGAACGTTTACGTTTAAAATTGTGTCAAGGGTCTAAATATTGTATATTTGTGACATCACGAATGGGCAGAAATCCTGACGGCTTGTTTCAAATGCAGAGTTTCTGAATACGGGCTGTGTGTATTTCCCTGTGGATTGAGTGTTTCGATACTTTCACAGTATTTATATAGGACTTAATCCTGCTTTATGATAAAAAAAAAACATGAAAATCTCACTTTTTTATAATAATGGACCTTTAAAGCGATGGTAGAAGAATTTTTTTGGCATCATTGGGCAAAAATTCCATAATAACCCTTCAGCATATTGTAATTCAAGTGTTCTGAGAGAACACTAGACTTCTGCACTTCCTCTTGGCTCTGTTTTCCGGCTTTAAAAAAATCAATATATTTATATCTATATACTACAATGTATTTCCTCAACTGATCTCAAAATGGCTGCCGGGTCACAAACTTTCTCATTTTACAGCTAAACAGTACACTACAAGATGTTTCTGAAAACATTTGAGGCGAGAAATAGGCATTACAGTAACCGAATATTGATTCATATTTGATCAGCGCTGCCTAGTTTGACCGTTTGGTCGGAGTTTGTGAGTGATTGACAGCTGCTCAGAGACGGCAGGCTCCAGCTCGGCTCTTATTGGTTGTTTCCCTCCAGTCTGTGAAATCTTGCAGATGCCTTTAGGAGCACCGGAGGACACAGAGGAACATGATTCTTTTTCAGATTACCTGTCTCATGCACTACTGTCAGGATATAGTGACTATATAGTGAATCATATTTGCTCCAATCTCGCCTACTGCTGCTTTAATGACCCTATAAATAGCCTACATGGCTGGGTTAACCTGTTTGGGGATACCAGGCACTAAACCAACCCAACCAACCACTACCTCCCGCCCTGTGCAGTGTGTATACTGTATAGTCTGGTTGTCTACAGTGCGCATACAACAGACTGCAAATGTGAAGCCAGTGGTTGAATGTAAATAAGTACATTTACTCCAGTACTTAAGTACATTTTACAGTACTTTAAGTTGAGTATTGTCGTATTCAGGGTCTGGGGTTGCTTGGTAATCCAGCCTTGCACCTGATCTTTGTGCTTCATAGTCCTAACAAATGACAGCAAGAAGAGAAATTACAGCCACAGCAGTCCCAACATTACAGAACCTGATTTGATTAACAACTATCTTTTTGTTGGCTCTCTCTTACAGGGTGGAGCTTTCTACTTTTTAGAGCACGTTGTGTCAGATCCCTCCTCCTGGACATACTTCTACCAGCATGTGTTTGAGCCTCTGTGGTACTACCTTGGCGATGGATGCACGATTACCAGAGCAACATGGAAAGACCTAGAGGCAGCTGATTTTACTGAACTTCACGTAAAACATGTTGAGGCTCCAGAGGTTTCTCTGATGATAAGACCACATATCGTGGGATATTCCATTAAATGACTGCAGGGGAGAATGGACAGACTTTATTGTGCCTCTAATGGGCCTCAGGAGGTTTATAGTGTTTAGTCATTAGTCACTATGAGAATATTTTGCTAGCTGCTAACCCATAATTATATTTTGATAATTTTGACAGCTGTTGTTGCCTGTTGGGCTTCAGTTTGCCATGTTATGATTTGAGCATATTTTTTATGTTAAATGCAGTACCTGTGAGGATTTCTGGACAATATGTGTCATTGTTTTGTGTTGTTAATTGATTTTCAATAATAAATATGTACTACATTTGCATAAAGCAAGCATATTTGTCCACTCCCATGTTAAGAGTATTAAATACTTGACAAATCTCCCTTTAAGGTACATTTTGAACAGATAAAAAATATGATTAATTTGCAATTAATTACATTTAACTATGGATAATCATGTGATTAATCACAATTAAATATTTGAATCGATTGACAGCCCTAGTTTTTTCTCTATAGACCTTTTCAAAAGTGTAAACATAAACATTCCCAGTTTATTTCCTGTTGAAGTGTATGTGAATGACATCAGCTGACAGGAAGTAAACATGGACCCAAGCTGTTGCCTAGCAACGCAATTCTGTTGAAACAGTCTATAGATCTCATGTACCAACATTTTCATTGGTCCACCGCTTACATTCATATTAAACACTTGGTCCAAATTGAGTCCGCAGGTTTCATTTAAAAAAATACACTAGCCACACTGCATTTATTGAGTGAAAATATATTTATTTACTTACAGAATCAGCAACATGTCATACACCGTTTGTTCTTCTTCCCCACCCCTCCCAAGATGTACAAAATAAATATTACCTGGACACTGTGCTTTTTTTCCCTGATTGTCTAAGTAACTGCCAAGAAACAACCAAACAAACCACACTCAATGTCATCATTTGTTACCCTTTATATTCCATTGCACAAAAATAAGGAATGACAATTGTA
This sequence comes from Sebastiscus albofasciatus, assembly GCA_916701655.1. Lineage (NCBI taxonomy): Eukaryota > Metazoa > Chordata > Actinopteri > Perciformes > Sebastidae > Sebastiscus > Sebastiscus albofasciatus. The sequence goes on from CAKAOI010018609.1 coordinate 14,519, forward strand.
ACATCTCCTTATAGGGGAATGAGGGGAATTGCTGGTTCACAATATAAACAGGAATTATGTCTGTGGTAATATACAGTCAAAAGTCTGCAGATGCTGTTAGAAGTTTAAAAAAAAAAAAAAAAAACAGCAACATTTTTAAAAACACAAGAGATACATTTACAAACAGACTCGAAGTTAAAGCTCACAATTTCAAACCTCCCAGTATTAAAAATGTACACAACTATAAATGTTATAGCATTAGCAAATTTAAAAAAAACAGCAGGTGGAAAAAAGTTTTGTTTGTCGAGTATATCTTACTGCCATCACAAGTCATTTTATATCAAACAGAGTAAAAAACTGGAGGTTCTCAGCCTGAAAAGAAGTGTTCCCAGAAACCCCGTTCATGTCCAAATTTTATGTCCAAATGGCTGAGCTGTGTCGCTCCCACATTATGTCCAGATCCTCAACCTCTATTCAAACAGGTTATCCTGTTTTAACACAATAAAGGTCCTTTAACGTTTTGAGTTCTTCAATCAGGGTCTTGTTTTGGTTTTCAAGAACAGCTACACGGTTTTCGAGGCATTTAACATATTCCTTTTTCTTCCGTCGACATTCGCGGGCCGCCTCTCTGAAAGAGGGACAAAAAAGTGCAGTTAGTCCAACCGAAAGGTTATGCAAATACTGAGCCTAAAGTACATCACTAGGTACAGTATTGTCATTATTGCAACATGAAATAACATATCAAAGCTACAGTAAAATATGTGCAATAGGGATGCTAATTTAGATTTTTTTTTCATACCGATAACCGACCCTTGTGAAGTGATTATTAACTGTTAACCAACAAGATTAGTGCGTCGCATGCAGCGGTGCTGTAGTTGTAGTGCCTAACAAGCCGCCCAGCTGCAACGATGGACAAACAGGTTAAATCCATCATATATCACCAGCTACAGTGTATGTGCAAAACAGACAACTCCCAGAGTCTCCAGTTCACCCGTCCGGGAGAGTTAGCAGCCACAATGTTGCGTGTATCGTCGAGGACACATGCAGCCACTTTCCCAATAAATGCCTCCACCGCATCATTTAGTTTAGCAGTGAGGTGGTCAACGCAACGTTAGCGATTGTCTGACAAACCGTGTGTGTGTTTGTGCTGCGTTCGCAGCAGTAGCATTGCTGGTGGCTTTGTGCTCGTCATTGTCACACATACACATATGGTCAGCGCGGTGTAACGAGTGTTCGACAGACCGTGTTTGTGTGGCGGTGGTGAGTTACTACAGTAATGAGGAGTGGACGGTGCTGGCCAGCGTCTTACATGGCAACACCACCACCATTGGTGTATGAATGTGTGTGTGTGAAGGGGAGATTTTACATTTTTCTGACTTTCACTTTTCTATACAAACCCCAGAAATAAACTATACACTTACCTGTTTTTTGCAAGCCTGATTTCCCTCTTCATTGTCGGGTCGTCACTCTTGCCATGAGATGCTCCCATAGGAGAGGTCATAACTACAGTCTGAGGCAGGGAGCTGGATGCGGGCGCTGTGCGGATCTGGTATGTTTGCACCTCTCCTCCTGCACCTGATGGAAACACGACAGTCAAAAGATGACCGCAGGGGTCAAAACAGCTCTGCCACACAGCATGCATCACTTGAGAGATCTTACTTGTGACGTTTAGACAGTATTGTGTTATTTGTTAACCATAACAAACAAACATAACATTACAGCCCATAGGGCTGCAACAAACGATTATTTTTATCGTCAATTATTTTCTCGATTAATCGATTAGTTGTTCGGTCTATAAAATGTCAGTTTCCCAAAGCCCAAGATGACGTCCTCAAATGTCTTGTTTTGTCCACAACTCAAAGATATTCAGTTCACTGTCATAGAGGAGTAAAGAAACCAGAAAATATTCATATTTAAGAAGCTGGAATCAGAGAATCTTGAGTCACAATGTTAGGAAAGCAATGTTTAAGTCAAGCCTGATATTGCCTTACACGTAACAGAATGATCCCAGTCACTTCCACACAGTGAGGCATACAGCTGATTAATTAAACACTGGTATCAGATTGGTACTCGGTATTGGCCGATATCCAAAGCCCAGGTATCGGTATTGGGACTGAAAAAGCCAGATTGGTGCATCCTTACCACAGAGCAGGAAGTTGAGCTAGGCTCAACTTTTTTGCTTTTTTCCCCTTGTCAGAGCCCCTCTGTGGCAGCACCCCTCTCTAACTAAAATAACTTTGGAGACTGTATTTTATAACGGTGCTGTTGTCTGCCTGAACACACATTTTGGCATCTGGCAATCTCATTATGAAAGGTGACTACATTAGCAGATAAAATTGGGTTAGAAATCTTAGAAATTGAGATCAATTTTTTTCTTAAAATACGCCATGTTTTGCTTACCTTGTACAACAACCTGGTTGCTTGGCACCAGTATCTGCTGGCCGTCAGGTGTCTGGGCATACTGAAGTATGGTCGTGCCTTGCTGGCCACCAGAGTTGGCCATGGTGACAGCCTGTAGCCCCGGAATGCCTTCGGCCCCCGTAGTCGCCAGCTGGATTGTGCCATTAGCGGCTATGGTAACTAGAATAATCACACAGATGGCATCAGAATCGGGTAAAGCACAAGTAAAAATCACATTTCAGCTGGCTAGGTTAACATTCTGGGTACTACAGAGTACTCTTTTTGAAAATAGATTGAAAGAATACAGACGTTTAGGGAATTTTGCCCATTAGCTTACAAGAACTTTGGTTTCTGGTATACAGTCTGTCTAGTGAGCATACTAACACAAAAGCATACAGTAAATAATATTACATAACAATCATAATGATCCCAAATTTCCCGTTGCAGAAATCCAACATATGTTTTTTTTAATTAATTCCGAGGCCTACAAATTCATGACATTTGAAAACAAATTCTTAATTTTAGAGGCCAACTGACCCCACTTTGGGGCCCACTCATTTTTTACGTAAGTAATATTGAAGGGAAAAGTTCATACTGTACTGGCCGGAGCTGGTCTGGTAGATTTGGGTGGGTACTGTCACTGCTGGGCCGTTATCCTCCCTCACTTCCTCAGATGAAAGTTCATTTAGGATTTTTCTACAAGGTGAGAGGAGAAGGGTCACTTGAGTTAGTATTCATCTCACAAGACTGTTTTTGTGTTGTGTCTGTGCTTGTGTTTTGATTTGTTTACCTGTATGAAGGCCGTCTCGCCAGTATTTCTCTGGTCTTATGGGCTGCAGCTCCACTGTCTGAGGAGTCCTGTGAATCGTCACTATCTGAATCCAGGGCCTTGAAAGAGGGAGGTGAATTAAAAAAGTGCATATGAGTAATTGGATAAAACGGCATATTGACAGTTTGTAAACAGAATCTAATGAGATGAATTAAACATTTAGAAACAATGATTACAGTGTCAAGAAAACCAGGTGGTCTCACCTGTGCAGACTGCATTTGAGGGGACTGAATGACTGACGACTGAGCAGACTGGATCACCCCTTGAACTTGAAACTGACCCCCTGGCAGCTGTACAACCGCCACAGAACCACCACCCAGCGACATCTACAAAAACCCAAACATAATATTAAATCTATACATCAACATATTTATCAAGGCATCAATTTGTGTGCGTAATAAAAGTTCAGAAGCTTATTGAGACTCATTCGTATAGAACTGCTTAAACAGAGTCATCATTTCACCTAAATTACACAAAACACATTTGGTTTTCTCACTACCTCATCAAGCCATGGAGAAGGTTTTGGTTTTATGTGCTTAGGATTGAGATATCTACCACTGACACTTCTGCTACCACTCTAATACAATGGTTGCGCCCAAAATTCAATACTCAAATGCTATTTAGTACGCTTAAACAGTATGTGAGATATTTTACAGACGTTGACGGACAGCTCTGTAACATCAATTACGCTTCAAACTAAGTATAAGATTTTACTTTGCTAGGCGGAATATATATTTTAAATTAATTCAGACTTTGATTCTTACAAATCGTTGTTTTGGTCACATGAGGTTGGAACGGGTTACCATGGTTACACATCTCAAACTGGCAAGGAGGCTCTCAGGAAGTGACGACGTAACTTACTGCTCAATGCGTCCAAAGAGATACATACTACTGTTTATTCACACAAAAGTATGTTGGAACGATAGTACACATACTGGGTATGTAGTGCATAGTATGCGATTTCGGACGCAACCAATGAATGTGAATGGAATTTAGTTTATGTTCCTCAGAGTTGCCGTGGTTACTCTGGATGATCTACAGACCTCACTGTGATCGGTTTCCTCTGGATCTACGTTTTACTGAAGAATAGTCTCTATGAAAACTGTAAATGACGGCTGTGGATTATCTTGAGTAACCGAGACTTTGTTTTTGCGAAGACAAGTTAATATTGAGTTTTTCAAATAGATTTTTTTTCAAAAATTTTCCATCATTGGAGTGGGCTGTTATGAGCTGAAATCTTCAAGATGGATATCTCATAAACTATCTGCATGATGTCATAAGGGATAAGTGGAAAATGTGTAATTTAGGTGAACTGATCATTTAGAATGTACTTTAAGGAACCTCACTATATTATTTCAACTAAGTGAACACTGAATGTGTCTTGTTGCAATATGATTAAAGTGGCAATCATTTCAGTCGTGGTTGATGTAAAATTTCTAGTTGAGTGAAAACAGTGGAGTTGTGCTCAGAATTTAGCAGTCTGGAGTCTTTCTGTTGACTCATTAGTTTAAAAATAGAATAGAAAAGTTATATATCTCTGTACATCAGCTTCGGGTTTTCAGATTGGGTGCATAGTTCTATTTTTCTGTGTATACAATGGAGAAAAACTCAGACATCCATTTCATAATGATGCAAACAATGATGTAAATATTGCAATACTTTCATCAGTCATATGCGCAATCACCATTGCGTTACCTCATTTGGCTATTGATAGTGACCTATCAGACATTTATTTAAATGAAAATCTTTGAGATTGCCACTTTAAATATACCTTCATTTACCCTCATTAACAGTTTTTAGGCACACTTTGAGTCCATAAAAGTTGAGAACCATTGTCACATCGGATGCTACTGTCAAGATAGAAATTGCAACCATTGATATAAAACAAAAAACTGTTTTATATCTATGATTGGAACATCCTCTGATACATCAACAAGTAAGTAAGACAGCAACAGAGGAGCAAGATGAGAGGCTATAAATGTCTATAAGTGCAGAGTTAAAACAAAACTGTACTAATAAGCCAACCTTAAGACCTTAAAGAGTGAAGAATAAAGAAAAAGAATAAAGTCATACTATTTCAAGAAGGAAAAAGTCGTAATATAACGAGAATAAAGTCATAACTTTACGAGAAAAAAAGTCGTAACTTTACGAGAATAAAGTCATAACTTTACGAGAAAAAAAGT
>CAKAOI010018609.1:23161-71941 GCA_916701655.1 Sebastiscus albofasciatus
CTCATAATATTACGACTTTATTCTCAAAAACCTCACCCCCCCCCCATTGTGGCCCTACTATACTCCATCATAGCTTCGTAATGTGAACATCACTGCATGTTTGAAAGGGATCTACTAGTTACCTGTTGTGCTATCTGTGAGAACTGAGAGGATGTGATGGTGGTGGGAATGGAGGCAGTCTGTAACTCGGTACCATTGCTGCCCTGCTGCACCTCTTCCATAGTAACTGGGAACACATAAATAAATAAATCAACATTACCGTTTAAACAATGGCGCTAATAAAGTAACAACAACTGTCTTGGTCTGTGGCTTGTTGTTGCCTTGCCTGTATGCTTGCACTCCGCTGTGACCTATATTTATTGATATAACCAACAACACGTCTTCTTAGACCAATGTGGAACAGATCAGAGCGATATTAAAATCACAGTTTCATACTTTATAACCGCGCATCTTAAAGTTAAACAAGTGAGATGTGAGGTTTAAGCTATCTAACAACCGACTTCCTCTTTGGTTTCAAATGTGTTAGCATAGCTAGGCCCGACAGACACTACTGTTAACTTTATACACTCATAATTAAATGTTTTACGTCTTTAAAGTGGTCGACTTCACCCCAAACAAACAGCGGTAATGTAAAGTTATCCTTTCAGTCATAACAGCCAGCATGTTTCAAAGCTAGCTTAGTTAACGGCCGCTAACGTTCAGTTTAAACTAACGGATGTTAACCGTTTTAACCGTCAAAACCTGCCGTTTTAAACCGTCGTTTCAGAGCTAAACGGCGGGAAGGTTTAGTTACTGCTGGTTCACAGGATGGATGAGCTTTTGTCTCCCAATGAGCAAAATATGTGCAACTCTGTCACTGGCACGCAACTTACCGCGTCAATAGACGTCAGCGATACGGGGAGCCATTAAGCTAACTACACCTTCCCTCTTCTTCTAAACGGCGACGAGGTTGACGAAGCAGCAGAAGCCGCCATTACAACCGCCAACAGCCGGAGCAGCAAGACGAGACAACAGCACCCAAAGTACCGCTCACACAGCAGATATTTACCTTCTCACAGGCGGCGGAACTGCTCTTGTTCTTGTGCACTTCAGGCAGTTCGTGTGTATAACTTTTGACGGGATAAAAACCCTCTAAAAGTTACTTAGCAGAAAACGGCTAACGGCTAAAAATATACAAAGATGTCAGCTAAAAAAAAAAAATAGCTGACCACTTTTTTTTTTTTTCCCAGAGGAAATGGGCGGGGCTATGCTTGGGAAAGACGCATTACGTCATAGTTTCTTTAGAGCTTTGTGATTGGTTGGAGAGAGTTTGAGCAACTGGTAGCAGTTTGTTTTCATGTAATACAGAGTGCTTTGCTCAAGTAAACCTTTATTTGATGCTTCTTTATATTGAAAGTATAAGTATTTATTAGTTTCAGCTGCTAGAACATTAAAATGCATAAGATGCATCAGCATAATAAAACACTCAGCCATTCTGCATTGTAAATAAACTAGGGCTGTCAATCGATTAAAATATTTAATCGCATGATTGTTCATGATTAATCGCAAATTAATCACATTTATTTATCTCTTCAAAATCTACCTTAAAGGGGAGATTTTTCATGTATTTAAAGGTCCCATATTATGCTAATTTTCAGGTTCATACTTGTATTTTGTGTTTCTACTAGAACATGTTTACATACTGTAATGTTAAAAAAACCCTTTATTTTCCTCGTACTGTCTGCCTGAATATGCCTGTATTTACCCTCCGTCTGAAACGCTCCGTTTTAGTAAATTTTGATGGAATTGCAACAGAATTGCGTTGCTAGGCAACAATTTGGGTCCATGTGTACTTCCTGTCAGCTGATGACATTCACATACACTGCAACAGGAATAAACTGGGACACATTTAGAATGTTTACGTTTAAAATTGTGTCAAGGGTCTAAATATTGTATATTCATGACATCACGAATGGGCAGAAATCCTGACAGCTTGTTTCTAATGCAGAGTTTCTGAATACGGGCTGTGTGTATTTCCCTGTGGATTGAGTGTTTCGATACTTTCACAGTATTTATATAGGACTTAAACCTGCTTTATAATAAAAAAACATGAAAATCTCACTTTTTTATAATATGGGACCTTTAATACTCTTATCAACTATCGCGTTAACTTTGACAGCCCTAAAATAAATACTTTTATTTTTAATCCTTTAACTAAATGTTGCTGATGATACTTCTACATCTACTTAATTAAATTATGATTGATTTTTACCAGCAGTATTTTCACATTGAGATCACAGATTGTGCCCTCTTCTGTTTGTTCATCTCTTCTTGAAACCAGTAGAGGGCCAATCTTTTAACAAAGCATGATTTGACTGTTTTAAAAATCAGACTAATATTTCCCATCGTACAGGTAGCTGTCGGTTACATTCATTTCTGTTTAGTATGAAAATGAATGTACAGATATTTGAAGTTGGGCCTCCTTCCTTTACTTCAAAATGTTGGCCTTTTCAGCAGATCATACGCAAAAAGTATCTTTCCTGTTCAATATTACAAATTCTCAAACATGCCTTCACTGTAAGGATGCAAGTTGTGTAACAATAATCCAAAGAGTCAAATCACAGTTACATCATTACTAAACTCATGAATATCAGGACACCTGAAATGATTAAATGCTTTTTGTTTATTCTGTATTACTTTTACATAAAGTATAAAACAAAGTACAACAAACCAAAAATAGAAAATAAGTGAGAAAAATGGGAAGGGGTGTACCACCTTGATTTCTCAACTATACGAGTTAAAACACCTCCCTAACATTAAAGACTCATCAGTGGATCACACCCTCATGGAGCAGTTTTAGAATTCACCAAATAATTAATATACAACATACCAAGAGTGCATACACAAAAAATATTGATAGAACAACTCAAGAGAGATTAATACAGTACACTACTGGTTAAATTTCATCAGTCCTCTGTTCTTAGTTATTAAAAAATGTTTAAGCATCATGTTTATTTCACCAGACTGTGCAAGCTTTGAAATTAAATTGCACGGTCGTTAGGATTGCATAGTGTGTAGGAAATCTGACGGAGAGAAAAAGAGCGGAAACCAAAGGAAGCCCTTGTAGACTTCCCAGCGAAGCAGGTAGATGGTAGATGGACACTGGTCGTCAGTAACCCCTCTTTTTGCTCATTAGGTTTGCCTTAATTACAAGATTTGTTTTGACAAACATCTACATTTTATGGGTATTATTCACAGATTGCACCAAGGGACCACCTGGTCCATCCCTGTGTTGTGAGTTTTGTTCCCTGAATAAACAATTTTATACACATATATCTCCTCCACTTGTGCCTCGAGATGAGAAGCTGATTTCTTCTTGTGCTTGGCTGACTCATGCAAACATTCTGCTGCAAACGAAGGATGCAATGTTAAAGCTAACATGAAGTGCTATTAGTTTTTTACTCTTGGTGGACGACTTAAAACTGGGCAAAAGCAAATGTCAAGCATTATATATCTAAAATTAGTAACACATTTAATGTAACATGAAATGGGTGTAGTTAGTCCACACAGTAGACACCTACTGTAAGTACCACCAGTGCAAAGTGCAGTAATTCAACGGATCATATTCCTGTTTAAATGATTAAACATCTTTCCAATATTGTGTTTGGCATGATTGAATGTTATAATGGGACAATTGCAAAAGTCCAAAAATAACAAAAAAAAGCTATTTACATGTTGACATTAAGTGGTCATCACTGAAATACAGTATAATCCAGTACAAAGGACCTATAAATTATGGCAAGGAGCACAAGGAAAGCATGAGATTACAGGAAAACAAATACATTTTGCAAATACATCTTGATGCAAATATATATATATATATATATATATATTTTCTTTTTTTACCCTTTTTCATACAATTACTTTACTTGCCAATCAAGGATGTTTCAGTTGTGGCTCAGCTTTGCAACTGCATTCACAAGTGCTTTTAAATCCAGTGATTTGAACACAGAAAATAATCCAGATACATGATGACTTGCCTCTATTGACTACAGACTGAAACAAGAGTCCTGTTGGAATTCAAAGTAAGTCTTTACAAAGTTGCACAAAGACAAAACACAGTTTGAATGAACTTTGAGTGTGAAGAGGAAAAGGAAACTCTCAGATACTTTGCTCTATTATGCAATACAAAACTGAGAGTACGATGGCGATGGATATTAGATGAACAGTTGTGGGCCTATTTTGTTTTTTACGTTTTTACAAAATAACCCAGTAGCCTGAAAATAGTCATGATATTGGTTTTTAACCAATTTTTTTTTTTTTTTCTCAATGGCTGACAGGAAAGTTCCCTGGCATTAACAGTGATAGCCCTCCCGGTAAACTCTCAAAGCTCCTCAAGCAAGAATCCTCAGAATAATATATGTCGTTATAATGCCTCATTGTTATAATAAAATAGACATTTTTTGAGAAAGTGCAATGTTTTATCTATCCTGACTAACAATGCTTTAAAGTTAATTATCTTTACCCTCCATTATACAACTAATATTCCATTTCAAAAGTCAAAACTGGTAAATCTTATTTACAATCCTCTCTCTGCTACAATTAACATCCCTCAGCTGGGTAAACTATCCATAAACCATCAACTGAGAGAGACGAGTCAAGCTTTTATACATTTATACAATTAAAAATATCTATACAATAACGTACAGTATCTAAAATACAACAGGCCTTTATAGGTACAGTACAGAATATGGCCTCTTTCCTCTTTATTTTGATCCCTTTGGATGTCAGTCAGGATTTCCACTACTAGTCAAAACCAACGGAGAATAAGCAGCCATTAATAACAGATTCGTTAAAAATTAATAAAGGAATGTATGGCTGGAGTTTTATAAGGCAGGAAATATATTAGGGCAGGAAAGTTGCGAAAATGTATTTGGCTTCATTATCATGGGACAAAATAAGCTTTCTGGCTACTTGTTTAATGGTTTGTTTTCATCTGCCCTCTTTTATTCATCCATGTTAGTGAGAAATGACGAGGGCTCAGCCCACGCGTTTGTTTGAAAGCTGCAAGGAAAATATATTTCAAGTTGTTGTTAAATAGCTCTTGAATGTGCGTAGACACAGAAGGGAAAGTGTTTTACGAGGTTTGTGGTGGGTACGGAATAAGACGATGGATTTTCACAAAGACATTAATATAGAATTAATTTCAAAAGTGGTCCTGTTGTATGTGTTGTTTCGCCCTTTCCCTAAAAAAGTGCAACAGGGGGCTTTTTTTCCTTTGCCGTATGCAGTGCATGTTGCTTCAGTCCCATTTGCAAAATCTATAAAACACAGTGAAGAACTCCAAACATGGCAGGTCCAATCACAGACATGCAGTGGCCAAGATATGCTGGTGTCACACAGGGCTGGGTGGCAATACACGTGGTTCATGCTTTTCCTTTTCACCCTCTGCCAAAGCTGGAGTCGAGCGCCGAGAGCCGTAGATGACGGCAGACCACCGCGAACCCCTCACATGTTGTAAGCGACGTAGATGGGATCCAGCTGATCAGCCAGGAAAGAGTCACGGAGGTGCATGCGTTGCTTCTCTCCCCTAGAGTTGATGGGTATAACCCCGGGGTCCACGATAACCACCACGCCCACGATGAGGTGGTGCTCCTCCAGGACCACGTTGGTAATCAGAGGCACCAGGTCCAACGCATCCTGCTCTGAACCACACAGCTCTGACACCACCACCAGCAGGTTGGTCCACGTAAACACAGCACTGTGAGGGACGAGAACATTAAGAGCAATGTTAAAGGAATAGTTTGACTGTAGAAATAGAATAGGAGTAGAAAGGTCATTAAACTGTTTTCTGTGGTAATTTGAATAGTGCAAAAGAAAATGGTGATTGTTGTTAGTTGTTATGGTGACAACAGAGCACACATCAGTGGGGCCGTAAAAGTGTGAGGAATGTGTGACACGAGTGTGTGGATGAAGCATTAAACTGTTAAATCTGACTCATTTCCTCTGGCTCTCTATGCCTCGTTACGTTATTCACCGCTCCTTTATTTGTTACTGCAAAACCTCACCTCAGTGAGTCCGCGACTTGCCACAAGTCTGTTTAGTTCATACGGAAGTAAGCCCGCTACAATGGTCATTATGGCAACGGTACACATAAAAATACCCGCCGCACTGACCATCCTGCTACTTTGATTTGAATGGGAATGTCAGTTCTACTCCTATTCTAATTCTATGAAATTGACCTTTTGGGAAATACGCGCATTCACAGTGTAATTAAATGTATGTATCACAATGTGCTTTCTTTTGCCATTGGAGCAGTTTGCATTTTAGGAGTGGATATTACTGGTCAATATGTAGTTCTCTAAGAACAGGAATAAAGTGTGTGTCAGGTAGGTACAGTATGTACATCAAAACCATTCTCACCTCTCAGCTATACTGCGGTGAGCCCGGGACACTGAGGTTTCAATGTCGATCGGGTGGTAGCGCAGCCCTCTAAGCTCCAAGGTCTCATCCAGTGAGCCCACCACAAAGAGAGCGTCATGCCGATCTGAGCACAGAAATACAGATGAAGCAGGAATTGTGTAAGCAGCTAGGATTGTGCTTCCTGTTAAAACAATTGTTAATAATCTACAATCCATCTCTATAATAAAATCACAAGACTGATTTATCTATTTGGTTTTAAATCTCCGTGTCTGCTTACCCCCGTTGGCCTCCAAAAGCTCAGTCCTCTTCACAAAACCCAAGTATCCCGTCCTGGCCCATAAGGTCTGCGGGTCTCCAAAGCTGAGCTTGGTGTTGAAGTGGTTGGCCTGAAGACTCTCCTCTCCGTAGATGGTGTAGTAGCCGCTGGCATTGTGAGGGCTGTTCACCCAGATCTAAGAGAGAGAAGCACACACAGTTGGTTTCAGACAGAACAAGGCTTTACCCACCATTTGGTCATGATACTGTCATGTTGTGCAGCGTATAGACATCTCACCTCTCCTAGATGAGAATCACCAAGTGGACCTCTGGTCTCTGGATTTACGATTATCACCCGAACACCTGGCAGTATCTGTAGATGAAAGAAATGAGTCATACATACACTGTCAAACATGCACCACTTTTAATTTCATAATTCAATGACTGAATGTGTACCATGGGTTTACATGTGTAGCATCTCACCTTGCCAGACTCCATCAGAGGAAGACTCTGAGGTGCTCCTCTCTCCACCAGCCTCACTCTGCAAAAGTCACATACATAAGCAGACGTATACAATCAGTCTACGATCCACACTCGCTCTCTGAAACATCAGCTAAGACCTAAACTCCACATACTTTACACAGTAGGCCTGACATACTGTTTAAATTTACAAAGCTCAGTTTAGGACACAAAAGACTTTTGTTTGTTTCAACGTGTCACCCTGGTTGAAATGATCCATGTGTTCTCACCTGTCATGTCGGAGGGACTTCATGTCCACATAAACCGTACAGGGATCCGGTCCAGTGGTGCCCTGTAACACACAAAGAGCAGGTACATTCAGGTCCCACTGGTTCTCATCTAGGTAGAATTCAAAGTGTACTACAGTGTCGTAGTACTCGAGGTCTGTCTTGGTCTCAAGACCACTTTTTAAAGGTCTCGATCTCGTCTCAGAATCAACCACATTTTTATTCGGTATTGTCTCGGACAAATAGGACTCATGATTATATATCAAGACCGGTCAAGACCACATTGTCTGATTTATTTGTTAACATCATTACTTTGATTGCAGATAAAATTCCCCTATACAATGCCTTTTGATTATTTGATCAATCTCATGGTGCAATTATACATGGCAATAAAAGAGGTGAAGGAAGAGGAATCTCCTTCTGTTGTCTGTGGGTGTTTTTTAAGTTTGAGGAGTGCCTATGTCTTGCATGTTCCACATTTTATCGCAAGTGTGTCATGCAGTGTGGGACTCCCACTGGTCTGGTCTTGACTTGGCCTCAGCCCCTAAAAGTCTTGGACTTGTCTCGGTCTTGATACAATTTAGTCTAGGTCATGACTTGGTCTTGTTTTAGGTGGTCTTGACTACAACACTGAAGTGTACTTCAATGTGAAGCCAGGTTAGGTTTGATTGGTGTACCTGCAGGCAGACGGCCAGGTTAACCCTGGAACCAAAAGCGGTGCTGACAGCTCTGGACGACAGCCCGATGTCCTTGAACAGCTTGGAGAAGGAGTGTGAGAGGGAGAGTCGAGGGCGTTCCTCTGCTATCACCACGCAGCTCCGCACACACGACAGGCTCACACCACGAGCCTGAAACACACCCACACAAAACGATCAAATCCTTCACAAATATTACATGTCTGTCATTCATGACTGTCTCTCTCTATTCTATATATATATATATATATATATATATATATATATACACAGTATGTAGACCTCACCTTGAGTAAATCAGTCTGAGTCCCCAGCCCTTTAGTGCAGAGCTCCATGACGGAGTAAGAGCAGAAGGTGTCTCTGATGCGGTATTGACTGAGCGTGCTCAGCCACAAAGACAAGCAGGTCTCCAGCTCGAAGGGAGGAATCAGCACGGATTGGTGACCTGAGTAAACACTAAAAGACAAGACAGGGGGGAAAAAAATGCGTGAGCGGAGGAGGAACAACCATGCTACATAACGTGTATGTATTGTAGGTTTACTGCACCTTGCGAGGCACCACAAGACGAAGCCCAGACCACAGTAAGGATCTAGGCAGATGGCTATTTGGCGAGAGGAGTACAGTTCACACTGCAGTTTTATAGAGCGGCAAATTGCACTGACAGCTGCATGAGAGACCTGCCACAAACAAGAAAACATATTAGAATCTCAAAAGGAAAATGTCACACTGACACTGTTATGATAAAAAAATGCAGATTATAGCCACTTTCAGGTGTGGAGACCCAACGAATGAGGGAGCTCAGCAGCTGTATACGTAATAGCATGTGTGTATTGGATTGGGATCAAGAGCAAACACTGACGTATTTGAAAGTGCAGCTCATCTGTCTCACCTTGACCCCAGTGAGCATGCCTGTAGTGGACACACTGAAGTCCAGATAAGCAATCATCTCAGCCGTGGGCGGCTTGTAGAGCTGTGGAGGCCGGCGGCGAGGAAGGTCATCTGCAAAAAACAACAGTGCATGTTTTACAGAGAACAAAAAAAATGCTAATAATGACGCAACTAAAATGAACCACAACCAGAATCAGATATCAACTCATTCAAATTCAAATGTTGTTAGGAAGAGCTTGACAGATCATAATACCCACAAATGAAAAGGAAAACAAAGTAGACATACAGTATGCAACAAGCATGTATCTACCCGCAAGTTTATCTACCCACTGAGCAATTTTTGTAATAACTGGAAAAGGCACTGCAGAGAAATGTCCCACTTCCTGTTTGTCTTAATGCTGCAAACGGTCCACAATAACTGACACGAGCGTTTCTGACAGAACTGTGCACTTTATACACGACTAGCTTTACACTCACTATGACGACAAACTTCCCTCAACTGATGAGCCTTTTTTACTCTCTTGAATTTGACTCATGAGAGGCTCAACTACTGTAAACATGTATTCTGAATTCAGGAGTACAATCATTTCTTGTTGCAAATACTTGGCAAAGATAGGTCATAAAACATCTGTCATGAAGCTCTGCACAGCTCATGTGGATTTAGGGATAAACTGATGCTCTGGACTGATGGGGGCGCCAGAGGACTTGTGTTTTTTTTGTTTTATTTTCAAATTAATTTCATTTTTTTTTCATTTCATGCTGTGAAAAAAAGGCTTATCTGTGGGTATCTTACCTGTGTCAATGATCGTTGGCCACGTTTTGATGTTTACAGAAGCAGCAGCCTCTTTGGAGCGCAGCGTCCTCATGAGACTTTGAGTGGTGAGGATACATGCAGCTTTACTGACCTGGTAACAAAACACAAGCATGATTCATTTGAACTGCAGAAGCTGCTAAAAATAGTCAAAAATTAAATGAGTGGCAAAAACAGCCGAAAGCACACGTAAACAAATGCACACAACATGATCTATCTTCCTATAGCCCAACTGATCAGGGCTGCAACTAATGATTATTTTCATTGTCAATTAGTCTGTCGATAATTTTCTCGATTAATCGATTAGTTGTTTGGTCTGTAAACAAAATGTCAGAAAATGGAGAAAAATGTCTATCACTGTTTCCCAAAGCCCAAGACGACGTCCTCAAATGTCTTGTTTTGTCCACAACTCAAAGGTATTCAGTTTACTGTCATAGAGGAGTAAAGAAACCAGAAAATATTCACATTTAAGAAGCTGGAATCAGAGAATTTTTACTTTTTTTTTTCATAGAAAATGACTCAAACCGTTGACAACTAATCGATTAATCGCTGCAACCGATATGATATTGTTTTTTTAGAATTAAAAAAAAAATTCAATAATAATGCATCAGCTGATTTTTTTTTTTATATAAACAAAGAACATAAACAAACATTTCCGATAGGGATCCCTTACACTGACCTTTTTTTAATGCTTGCTACTAAGATTTTGTGCTGAGCGGGACATTTCAGTTAGAAAATACAAAATCCAACTTATAACAGGACACTCCTACAGTGTATGCCAGATTGCCTTTAGAACTGATGCGATTTAAAGATGGAAAACATTTCAGGCAAACTGGATGCCCTTATATAAAACTCATTTGTCTGATTTTTGGTGAACTGCAGTGTTTTTTTGTTGGGCGTTAGCAGGTCTAACCTGGCAGAAAAAAAATGTTGCTCGATTACAAAACGAGTCAGAACAGTCAAGTTCTTTTAGGTAGCAGGGTTAATATAATATATAATATCTATATATAGGCCACTGATATCAGAATTAAATGAATGAACACCCATGTATGTACACACAAACCCATGAGCATGCAATAAGAGCACACACACTTACATCAATAATCATGCGGACGGTAGGCAGCGTGGCGGCCAGGTTCTGAGGGTGCGGAGGCCTGACGTTTACGGGAACACATCCGGCGTAGAGACAGCCGTAGAAAGCGGCTATCAAATCAATACCTGAGAGGAAGATGGAGGACAAAGGTGGAGTAAAAAAAATAATCAATCTCAATGGGAGTAATGTGT
This sequence comes from Sebastiscus albofasciatus, assembly GCA_916701655.1. Classification (NCBI taxonomy): domain Eukaryota; kingdom Metazoa; phylum Chordata; class Actinopteri; order Perciformes; family Sebastidae; genus Sebastiscus; species Sebastiscus albofasciatus. The sequence goes on from CAKAOI010018609.1 coordinate 34,243, forward strand.
AGACGGCGACAGGAAGCCAGAGGCCAAACCCACCAGGAGGATAAAGCAGCACTACGTTCTCTCCAGTGTTGATGCTGCCTTTCTCAGTGAGCGCTGCAGCAATCTTCTCCGCTCGCTTGTGAAGCTGGACGCAGGTCGCCGTGCTCACCGTTACACCCTGTAGGACAGGAGTAATGCACAGATGAAGAGATACAGCAATATCCTTAATCTTGTGCATCACAGTCAACATATACTGTACATGCTGTTTTATGAACAGATCAGTGTGATACCTTGGCATTAAGAAGAACAAAGAGGACGTGGTCTGCGTCTGTCTGTGCCCTCCACTGAAGAGCCTCTGTCAAATACTGATGCTGAAATAACAAGAAAACATAATTAGATGTATGTACGGTATATATCTGAGGGCTTTAATACTCTTTATACATTATTACAAACACAACCACGGAGGGCTTATACAGAGGGGAGTGTTGTGCTGATGGAAGAACTTAATTTAATACACCTCAATAAAACAAAATAAGATGGTGCTCAGAGACCTAAGTACACCGCCGTCTGGCATAAATTATCTCTGGGCAACGTGCAAAGAGTTTACACCACATACTCTGAGCCAATCCGGCTCTTAACATAATGAACAATCACTTAGGATGCGGAAGGAGCCTGTGCAGTAAAACAAGGGGAAGCTACAGAAGGTGCATATCTTGTAACACATAAAAAAAAAAAAAAACACATGCAAAGTTTTGCTCATGTCATGTTTTAACACAAGCACACAAAATATATACAACAACAATACCACAATAGACTATAGATTAGAGCATGACAAGAATAAGCAAAGGTGTGGGGAAGATGCCAGAAGGGGGCCGCAGTTCTTACCATCACAGTGGGCCACATACAGAGCTACATCCAGAGAGAGACGAGAGCAGAAAGAGAGAAGAGTCCAGGTTTTTTCTTACATCTATAAACCTGAGCTGTGGCTGAGCCTGGAGCATTGTTACACTGGCTGTGGAAAGTCTTCAAACCTAACTATGTACCATTATAACACAGTGGGAGCATCAGTACTGATCATGTGTTTCCTGCTGATTCTGAAGGACATGCATGTGGCTCTATTGATAATGGAAATGATAAAAAGTTATCAGATACATAGTTTGTGGGTGGTTGAAAGTGGGAGCATAATGGTCATAATACCTTCCGAACAAGATCCTGGTCTTCGATCATGCCGAGGTCCCTGCCTGAAGCCTGGGCGATCCTCTTCCCTGCCACCAGGTTGCCGACCATCACAGACGCAGGACCCACGCCAACTACAAGAGAGACAGGAAATATAGGAGGACAAAAACTGTCATGGCCATTTTCAGAGGGGTCCCTTGACCTCTGGCCTCAAGATATGTGAATGAAAATGGGTTCTATGGGTACCCACGAGTCTCCCCTTTACAGACATGCACACTTTATGATAATCACATGCAGTTTGGGGCAAGTCATAGTCGAGTCAGCACACTGACACACTGACAGCTGTTGTTGCCTGTTGAGCTGAAGTTTGCCATGTTATGATTGGAGCATATTTTTATGCTAAACGCAGTACCTGTGAGGGTTTCTGGATGATATTTGTCATTGTGTTGTTAATTGACTTCTAATAATAAATATATACATACATTTGCATAAAGCAAGCATTGTCACCTTAATCCTGTCAGAATCAAACATAGCTTTCATTTTTACTTAACTGGAAATTAACCATTCTAGCCTGCATTACTATTTTGGGAAACACAGACATTAAATGGTGGCTGTGCTCAAGTGTTCCGATTGCGTGACATTTGCCGAACTTTGCCACAGCCAGGGGGCCAACGTGGCAGAAACACTGCATTCCTAAATTCAGACACTGTTATGTGTGCGTTATGTAACACTACTGACCATGCTCTTATTATACACTTTATAAGCCCGACTGACTCTCGCATGCAGGACGATCAACAATTTCTCTTATCTTTGGGGAAACTGTCTGCAGATGAACGTCGCCTACCGGGCTGTTTCTGGCGGGGCTTGGGCAGGTTGGTGACACACGTGTGGGGACACATTAGGATGTTGCAGGGGTGCAGGTTGCCGTCTAAGAAGAACTGCTTGGTGTCAGAGATGTGGATGCCACCCAGGGGTGTTTTAGGTAAGGTGTTGGCCGGGACCAGAGCCAGACAGTAGAGGCCCACCTGGTGGATGCTGTCGATAGCCTGCAGAGGAAACAACAAAATAACTAATTACACAACATTTGTTTTTAAAAGACTGAAGGTGACTCAAGAACTTGGTTGACAGAATGGTGCTTTTGTCTCTAAATTACAGACACACTGGATGATAGGTAACAGTTAGATAATAATACTATCACTAATAACAAGTGATTTACTGTGCATGAAAATGTCGGCTTGTTTTCATGTTTATATACAAAAGTAGATATGTATACTGTTTCCTGTTGCATCACAATAAAAGCATTTGGAGGGAGACGATGGGGTAATTTACCTGAAGCACTCGGCTCATCCACTGGAAGCTGTCCTCTTCGCTGGCGTCTGGCCTCTGCTCCGCCACAATCGCTACCCTCTCATCGTAAAACACTGTGATTGAAAACACAGCGATCCTAAAACACACACAAACACAGAAAAACACACAACTATATTATTCAGAAGGTGTGGAAGTCAGACAACTTTACACAATGCCAGTCGTGCCCTGTTTTGAGGCTGCTGTGCTTCTTTTGTACCACCAGATGTCAGTGGTGATGAATTAGGATTCACTTTATTACTTTATAGGAGCTCATCATCTTTCTACACACACTCTGGATAAAGAAGAATTTAGTGGTCTCCTCACCTCCCGCGGTACACAGTCTTGACCGGCTCCACGGCTAGAGCGGTGGCCACCAGGTCGTCGGCGTTGTGTCTCCGCCCGCTCACCATCAGCAGACCCTCGATCTTCCCCACCACAAAGATCAGACTGCCCTGCACGGAGCGGGAAGACACACACAGCGGGGTCATTATACTGGAAGTATACAGACCCATTCAAAGATGGATGGTTTCCAGGATGGCTCAAGTTACCACGGATGTTGTACTCTAATGAAACGGTCCTACTTACTGGGCCGACGAACCCCAGGAGTCCTGACCGCACAAATGGAATCTCTCCAATGGGAACTCCATTAGCGTTAACTGGTATCACCTGAACACAACCACACAGGAAGGATGGAAATAAACCACAGAAAGAAACTACTTAACTGTTTGACTGGATCAGCACAGGCGGGTTGTGGGTGTAATTCCACTTTCATACCTCAAAAGTGTTTTTGGTGACTCCAGGCAGGCCGTAGTACATGTTTCCTCCTGCGCGGGAGTTGATTATTATCTCACCAATCTCATCTGTTTTACACAACTGAGGAGGCCCGTCTGGTCTAACAATGCACATCAGAGCTGGAGACACACAAAGGCAACATTCAGACAACTATAGACTTTATGAATTGAAGGAATTAAATGATGAAATTGCACATTTCAACCCAGTTTTTTTGAACACATGACTTTTTCCTTCTGGATGATAGAGTTTATGTTAACATCATGTTTTTCCTAGAAGCCAAAGATTTTTAGTTGCACATTTAGAAACTGGTATTCTTCCTCTAGCTATTGAGGTTGGCAGATTAAAATATTCAGGAGAGCTGTGTAACTTTGAAGAGGCGGAAAGTGAGTCCCATTTTCTTCTGTATTTTATATACGTACTACAATTATTTAAAAGTGTCAATATTTCATGAAATGGTTTGCATGATGCAGTAATAAACACAATACTACAAAAAAACGTTATCACCATCAGAAAATCTTGTTAATTTTACATTAATTTTGAATATTTGACAAAGCAGATCAGATTTTTACCTGATATATTGCAATTGGTTTACATCCATATCAGTATGAAATGAAATTCAAACTCAGTAGATTTGAATTATGCTTGAGAAACTGTAAATAATGATCACAGGGAACATTTAGCATTTTATTTTTTTTTTGCCAAAGTTCATCATCTTGTGATAATGCTTTTGAGAGCATTTTCTTGGCGGTGTGTTCAGGTGCTGAGGGGAAGATCCAACATCTAAGATTTGAGTGTTGGCTCTCAACACGCCACTCTGTCTTGTGCAAGAGCCAACAAATTTCAAATAAATCTTTTCCATAACATTCATTTTTGCTTATTGGGCTTAAATTCCTGATGTATTGGACAGGGTTCCCACTCTTTTCTAGAGATTATTTTTCAGGACATTTTCTATGATGATCTAGCTCAGGGATATTTAACTTGCTTTTCCCGGGTGCCACTTTTGCAAAATGACGGGAGGCCAGGGGCCAGTTAATAAACAGACATTAATAATATTTATGATATGAAATGAAAAAAACATTAAAAGGCTCATAACTCATCTCTTTCTAGGATTTGAAGACATTCGGGGCTTAGCCCGGACCTCTGTCAGGGGGTTGATAAACAACCTATACAGTCTATTTTAGAAATTGAAAATTTGATCAACTGTTTTCCAGGTTTTCCAGGAGGTGTGAGAACCCTGCTGGAGCTCATGAATGCTTTTCTTAGCAGCTCTTTCCAAAAGCACCTATCTGTCATTTGTGTTTCATGCTTTCCTTTTGACTCATCTATCTTTCCTCCCATCCTCACCTCCAGGCATGACGTGCCCCACATCTTGTACAGTCAGGGCGGAGTTCTTGTCCTCTGTGTTGACCCTGATGACACCGTGGCTCAGGCCGCCCATGGAAAGAATGGCGCGGGCAGGGAGGGGTGTGCCCGGTACTCCCGGTCTACACAGGAGAGAGTTCGATCAAACGTGAGCATTTTCTATCCATCCCATCTGTTCTTACAGTTAGCCATCTGTCCACCCACCCATGTACACCGCCACACACAACAGACCATGCCTTCATCCGACCTGCTAGACTAGTAAATCAACCTTGAGTGAAGCAGTGTGTCATGCTTGTTCTTTGACTTTCATTAATCATAATGTTCTTTCATGGGCCTTAGATTTTAATGCAGGTTGTGAGGGTGGGAAGAAGGAAGAAATGGGAGGTAGTTGGGACTAGACACTTAGAAGAAGGAATCTTCTTTTGTGTTTGTATTTTTCCTCCTATATAATGCTAAAACAATCCAACACAAAAAGGAAATATGGGTCAGTGACGAGCCCTTTTGCAATCTTACAATTACATTTGGAAGGAAACATATTTTGTTGTGGATTACGTTTGTCTTTTACGTATCACAAATACCTTTGAAAGTCTGCGGCTGAGAGAAATTTTAAGCCAAACCATGATGTTTTTTTTACTAAACCTAACTAAGTAGTTTTGTTGCGATTTTGTTTTGTTTCCATTTACAACGTTAATCACATATTTAAAACTGTTTAAAACTGCGACCGTGATCTGGAAGAAAATATGTTTCCCTCAAAACGTATTTTGGTTATGCAGTATAGTTGTAGGTGAATGTAACTTTGTGGGAGACAGGGTTGCATACCTGCGTATAGCTACTGTCATAGCCTCAGGGGAGGTGGCACAGGGACAGATGACCTCAGGTTTCAGCCCGTGGGACTGAAACACGTTCAGGAAGGCGTCGCAGGAAGACACCGACCCTTGACAGCAAGAGATTCAGCACATTACATCTAATTTGTGTTGTTTGAAAAGCGCTAGTTTGACAAAGCTGGGGGTCACGGCGTACTCACAGGGGTTAGCACCATCAGCAACAATCAGCATGCGTAAGGAAGCCAGACTGGTGTCCCTTTGGTCCCGATGAGCCATCATGGCCCAGTGTAGATCACGGCATTTCACCAGAGCTATACGAGCTGCAGGAGGAGCATAACAGTGGCATGACATGTTAAGTTAAACATTTATTATATTATACTTTTATACGGCGTTACTCCAGCTGAGAGACCAGTGTTACCTTTGTGGAAGTGGACCCTCTGTACCCAGGAGAGAGGACAAGCCTTCATTACTGCATAGGGAACACTGATAGTGTGTATCCTGTTCATCACAGCCTGGAAACACACAAAACCTGATTAAGCAGCTAATACAGTATCATACTTATTTTTCCCATCACAACAAAAACCGCATGTTCTACAAAATGTTGTTCTTAAATTACAGAAAATGTAAAAACATCCACACACACACACACACTTACCGTGAGAACTCCATGCCACAGGCCCATATCCTTCTTGAAGTCCAGGACATTCACTAAAGTTTCCCCTTAAAGTGAAGAAAGACACAAGTGACTTCAGACTCATAACAACTGTGTTGATGAAGAAACCTTCAGATGATGGACGATTACGACACGCCGCGTCTTTACTCACCCTCGCAGTAGTTACAGGCCTGGGTTAGTGCTTGGCAGTGGGTCAACATGGCTACTTTAGACACAGCCACACCTACCACGGTGCCATCTTTACTCGCCTTGTACTACACAGACAGGAAACACGAGAGGAACATGTGAATAATTGTGCAAACCCGCTAAAACGTTTTTTTTTTTCATATTACCTTTATCAGTATGTAGGTCAGTCAGTTATACAATATAAGCCCTGTTTTGACCGCAGGAACTTTCCCCCAGAACTAGGAACCTTTTGAGGAACTCAAAATGCGTTTCGACAGCAGGGACCAGGGTCTTAATTAAGTTCTTGGGACATTTTACGGGGCCTTTTTTCCCCCCAAAAAGGGCCCTGGTCGAGTGGTAGTACTTTGTGAAAGTACAGGAACTTTCGGGGTGGAGTTTATAAGGATGACCGTTGCTGATTGGTGAAACCCCTTGTTCCTAGATGAAACGGGCCAACTGAACTGCAGGCTGCAGAGTGTGTTTACCGTTGCGACCACCAGCAGCCCTCGTCCCATGTCATGTCGCTTTTTCATACGTCATCGGACTAATTTGCCTAATCTTCGCAGGACTTTAGACCGCGGTGGAAACTCTGACAACAATGGGCCGAAGGAACCTTTTAGTTCCTTGAAATGTAGTTAAAAAAGTAAGTAAGTAAATTACCAGGAACTTCTTGGGGGAAACGGTACTATAGTCTCCCTAAAAGCAGTAAGTGCTTAATGCAGTCAGCTGACACACCAGTACACAGCTCTGTTACCTCGATATATGCAGGGTCGGTGTTGGCAGTTGGGATGTGCGGCTGCCAGTCTTTGGAAGGCTTGGTCAGGTATTTTGAATCTGTCACCACCCACTTTAGTCGAGGCCAGCCTATCAGAGAAAGACATCAGTAAAGTCAAGTAAAAGCACGGGGCCTTACATTTTAATTCAGAATATAAAAAAGGGATTCATTTTGAAATGTTATTCAACCATTTTGAGAACATTGATGCCTGAAATTCATCGTCACTTCTTCATTAAAACAGAGTACATTGTATCACAAAACAGTCCGAAGGTGACCTGAGATTTAGCAGTTATACGTTTTACAGCAACATTTCATAAAACATGTCTAATTATTTAACAAAGTTCAACAATGTCAGAGAGAACTTACTGACCTTTAAACTGTAGTATTTCCCCAGTGGGTGTTTTGGGTAAACCCTTCAGACAGATCTCACTGGTCAGAGCCAGACCAACTCCGCAGCTACCGAGCAGAAACCCCACCTGGCTGATACCTGCATCCTATAAAATGCCACATACATACAAACACATTCATACTTAAACAGAAAAAAACTATTTCTGTACTCACAGAATGAACATGTTTGATGGTTTTCTTACTTTGCGAGACAGCGGTACTTCAATGGGAACGGGTATAACTTCAGCTAGGAGGCAGCCGTAGAAGGCCACCCAGAACATACCGGGGTCACTGTTGGGGTACACCAGCGCCACCTACCGACACATTAAACTTCACCTTCAGCACCTTGTTGCTGCAAATACTGCAAAACGTTGTATTCCCTGTGCTGAATTAATTTGTCAGGATGACACTCCCTTTGTTATACGTTTGTTGTGTGTCAGCTCTCTCACCCTGTCGCCAGGTTTGAGGATTTGCTCGTTCTTGGTGCCCAGCTTGTTCAGGAGGGTGTACGCCAGCTTCACACTGCGACTCCACAGCTTCCCTAACGGACAGAAGGTAGAGCGGGGGGGAGGTTAGTTAGGAAGGTAGGTTACATGTCTTACTCCTGCCAAAACAAATCACCTGTCACAGAGGACACACATCTCTCTATTATCTAAATTAACGCTTCACAGGAACTCATTAGAATTAGCTCTGAACATAGCGTAGTACATTAGTATATTCATGTACGGATTATGAAACAATGGGCCCCTGGGCACAGACAAGTAAAGGGCCCTACATAAGAATAAGAGCCGCAGATTCAAAGAGACACATTTTTGGTAATTTTCCATCTCTTTGTTGTCGTTTTGCATCTCTTTGTAGATGTTTTGCATCTCTTTTTGGTTGTTTTGCATCACTTTGCAGCCTTTTTGCGTCTCTTTGTAGTCAGTTTGCGTCTCGTTTTGGTCATTTTGCTTCTCTTTGTAGCCGCTTTGCATCTCTTTTTAGTTGGTTTGTGTCTCTTTGTGGTTGGTTTTTGTCTCTTTTGGTAGTTTTGCATCTCTTTGTGGCTTCCCAACAAGAAATGTTAGCAGTAACTTCAATCAGAAGCTCTGGTTCAGGGGCCCCCTAACCTGTTGGGGCCCTGGGCCTGTGCCCAGTAGGCCCGTTCTGAGCATGCCTGTGGTGGTAGAGTGGGTCGCACATCAATCAGAAGATCGGCAGTTTGAACCCCAGCTCCTCCAGTCCACATGTCGAAGTGTCCTTGAGCAAGATGGTTAACCCCAAATTGCTCCTGAAGGCTGTGCCATCGGTGTGTGAATGAGTATTTAGATTAGATCCTGATGGGCAGGTTGGCACCTTGCAAGACAGCCTCTGCCATCAGTGTGTGTGTGTGTGTGTGTGTGTGTGTGTGTGTGTGCATGTGTGTGTGAACAGGTAAATACCGACATGTAGTGTAAAGCGCTTTGAATGGTCAGAAAACTAGAAAGGCGCTATATAAATGCAAGTCCATTTACCATTTACATTTTAATCCATCCATGAGTATATTAACAGTCTTGTCTCGTGTCTCACCATAAGTCAGTGTGTAGAGCGGTTTGCCCGTGATGTCGAGAGCAGTGAGGGCGGGGCTCTTCCCCTGAGTGGACCCCCAACGAGCCAACGCTGCCTGCAGGGCTGGGGGCCAGTTACTGACCACTCCCAAAGGCTCCCCTTTCACCGGGATGATCTGACGGCCCTCCGGCTTGGGTGTGTTGGGGTCTAGCTCTGGCACTGTGGGAGAGACAACACAACACTTTTGGGTATGTTACAGATTAATGAGCTTCACTATAGAGGTCATAAGTCGTTGCTGGACTATACTGTACGTCGGTTACTGATTCAGCCAATTCCAACCAATTTCAAATGGAAGGGATAAACACAAGCCAAAGGGATGTTTCACAAACTGGCAACCCAAAAACTGCACCTATTAATGGTTTATACTTTATTCGTAAAGCAGTAGTAAAGGATTTACTAACCATTAATAAAGCCATTAGTTACAATTTATGAACATTTAAGAAATGGTGACTTATCAGTATGTATCAGTACCAATATGTATTTTTTTTAAATATAGAGAAATGTATTAAGTCTGTACAAGTCATTCAAATGATGAAATGATATGATGTGGTACAGCCACAGTACGTAGTACGTACCTTCTACGATCTCTTCTGAGTCGTCGGTGAAGAACTCGCTGAGCGGCGGCCTCTTGGGCCTCTTCAGGGTGTTGAGCAGCTGCTGGATCTTAGTGGACACTCGGCTGTTCACAGGAACTCCTACAAGGTGGATGAAGGTGGATGAAGGTGGATGAAGGTGGAGAGGGGCCGTGGCAGGATCAACACATAGTCACACACACAGTGGCTTGAACATCCAGTGACAAAACACTACATATCTAAACTTCTTAACATCTCATAGTTTGCTGCTCTTCATCCCATAACACAAGAGACTGTATTCTTTAGTTGATAATTTCATTGATAATAACATCTTTTCATATCTTTTGGGAATGAAAAGCAGCATACGTAGGTGGGAGCAACATGAGGAGAACACAGTGAAGGTAAAGGTTGTTTTTTTTTTGGTTTGGGATCACACGTGAGGATTAATTCTGTGCGTGGATGTTGTTTTTGTGGCATTTATTTTTATAATCATTCACTAAAAACAGGAGGGAGAGTTAAGGGTACAACAGCAAACACAGAAGGCTACGGACATTATACATTAAGGAGTTTCCTTACTCTGGATATTACCTCTCGCTACCAGCCAGTGAAATAAACATGTGACAGGGTAGAGAAAGATCAAGAAGAAAAGAAAGCAGTAAAGTCGAATTAATGATAAGTCATGTTTGGAAGAAAGAAGAGATTTGTGAGTGGAGTTTGAAGCTTCCCCAAAGACACACAGACAAATACAAATGTTGTGTTGTGTAATCGTTACCGTCCGCAGTCTCCATCATGCTTGAGCGGCTCTGCCCGCGGCTCATCCCTCGCACGGCGTTGTTGGGCAGGTCGACCCGCGGGCCTCTGGATGGAGGGGCCACAGCTGTCACATCTGGAGGGGGGGCGCTGTTCTCTGAGTGGGCTGCAGGTGAAGCAAGAGAGGACAGTCTGAACAAAGCCATCCTAAAGTTTCAGCTTGCTTAATAATTACAATATCAGGCAGTGGATATTAACAAGCTATTTCACGCATGCTTGCTTGCTTTTAATAATAAATAATTTACATATTAAAAATTTAGTTCAATTGACATCTAAGTATTTGTTTGTTTACATTTTGTTTTACAGAGTTAGGAAAGCAATGTTTAAGTCAAGCCTGATGTTGCCTTACAAATAAAAGAATAAGCCAAGTCACTTCTTTTTTTTAGCTGTTCCACAAAGCAGAACAAACACATTTGTCGATGCTGCTTTCAGCCATTATGCTCCAAGCCACTGGAACAGCCTTCCAGAGGATCTGAGAGGAGCTGAAGATAATGATGTTTTTAAAGGTAACCGAAAAACCCATGTACTTAGTCTGGCTTTAATGTAGTGTTTTATAATTGTTGTGGTTTTATTGTTTGCACTATTTTATACTATTCTTATATCTATTTTACACATATTTTGTTTTATCAACATTTTACTACTTTGAGTAACTGTTGATCACTATGACATTTGTCAATTTATTTGTCAATCGCTTGTAAAACACTTTGAAGTGCATTTGATTTGTTTGAAAGGTGCTATATAAATAAAGTTTGATTGATTCCACAGTGAGGCATGCAGCTTATTAATTAGACACTGGTATTGGATCGGTACTCTTGTGAACACATTTGCTTGGCTTTCAAGTGGTTAAGTCGTGAGAACGCTGCTGCTAAGCAACGGTTATATTAACGTTACTGTCGGCATCTAGAAGCCACAGCGGCTAACAATTTAGCAAGCCAGCAAGTGAGTAACATAATGCAGAAAATGCAAATGAATATCAACATTTTCCTCAGACATATTATAAAATTACGAAGAAAACAATATACGACTAAAATGACAATATATTAACTTATTATGCACCGAAAAATTTACTTCCATGGCCTCCGCCATTTCTGTCACAACTCATGAACTTGGAGCTTTCAGAAACTTTCCACTTACGGGGTCGTGAATACCACAAGAAGGGGGCGTTCATATGGACTACTCCTCGTGAACACAGTAAACACGACCCTATTTGAAGGCACCATAATACTAAGCAAAGTTTAGAAAAAATTCTGTCAAAATTTTAAGATATTGTTCTTTTGGATCTAAATCCTTTCAGTGGAACAGCCGCTACATGTGTTATCAATTAATACTAATAACAGTAGTGGTGCCCATGAATATTTTAATCAGAAATTAGCTGAGTGTCTCACCAATACGACTGTGAGCCAGCATGTCCGCCACTGCAGTGTGGGCTGCATTGTGGGCTGCAGTGTGGACTGAGGGCTGAGGTTGAGGCTGAAGCTGAGCTGAGGCTGAGGCTGAGGCTGAGGCTGAGGCTGAGGCTGCTGCTGCTGCGGCTGGTAGTGAGGCTGATACAGAGGCTGGTACTGCGGCTTGTACTGGGGCTGAGGCTGAGGCTTAGGCTGGCTCTGAGGCTGCGGCTTGGCATCTCCGTGGGACAAGGTGGAGGAGGCCGAGGAGGAGGTGGAGGAGCCCTGGACGGTGCGGTTGATCCAAGCGTCCGGGCTCTGAAGGTTGGGATGGACCACAGGCGGAGGAGCGACCACTGATGACTGCCTGCGCACAGCAGTCTCATCTTCAGAACCTGATGAGGAGTCTGAGAGAGCACCAAGTATGAACATCCAACAGCATCATATCCTCCTCGCTAAAGGTCACTTATTATTGTTATGACAGAGCAGGAGGACAGTCCTTCTTCCTGTCCTACCTGGTGGTGTGCGGGTTTCGATGGGAGACTGTACATAAGTGGAGCGTCGTTTCGTTGGCATGGGCAGCGCCATCTTCTCCTCCTTGTGTTTAGCCAGGGCAGCTTGTACTGCCTCAGTATGGATATCTGCACAGACAGAAAACAATACACACTTTGAGTTAAGAAACAAAGGCAGGAAACAATGAAAACCGCTTTTAAAACTGACTCATCAAGTTTTCCCATGACACACATTCATACTCTCTTTTCCTTAATGAACTTTTTCTTTCTTTGTATATTAGCTTATTACTTGACTTTAAAACTGCATGATTTCCCTAACTGCTGCTTGAATAGTGTTATCATTCCATTTTAATTGTGCTGTGAGTCCTCTAGATCTAACCAACCAAGGGGATCTGCCACCCCAAAAGCCTCTGCTCCAAAATAAGGTAGGGACCTAAACCACGGCCTGGGGACTAACTCTGGGTTCACACTGGACGTGGAGGCACCACGAAGCACTGCACTATGTCAATATATGAGGCTATTTCTTATAAATATAATGGATGGATTTTGAAATTTGACTGGGGGAGAGGGACTGTGAGGGAATCGGGGGAATTGAAACTCTGGGAGAACAGCAGGAAGAGAGGGGAGGGAAGTCAAAAGCGAGCGTGGGATGCATATTTTATCATTTAGCAGAATCAGATCATTTATATCGTATATAATATATAATTTTTTATCGTTTACAGTAGATTATCAGTGTGTTTTCTATTTGTACAATTATTTTTTATTTTGTAGAAAAATCTGATGACGAAATTGTTCATTTTTGCTCAAAGAAATATTAAAATTAAGCAATCTGAGAAGGGAAAAAACCCTGGGTACTCTGCTCTCAGCACATATCCAACCTGCGACGACTGGAAGGGAAACATCGCCTTGTTTTAAATGATCACAAGATAAAAAGAGCGGTCACCATTCATTCGTTCCTTTCCAGTCATTATGGACAGCAGTATTTCAGGTTTGTTTCAGTGAGGCTTTGTTGACGAATAAAACAGCTAATTAGTAGAAAATCCTAAGAGGACGACTGTGTTTTCCCACTGAAACAGGAAGCACGACGGGAGGAGAGAACGAAGCTGTGTATTAGCCCACACACTTGCCTACACACGGTAATAAATGCGGAGATACTTTCACTTGATGACACCCACAGGCACATTAAAAAGGACCACGTGAACAGACACACATTCAGACTACGTAACAAAACATGTGCAACAAAAGCCCACTCACTGACAAATCACACACATCATTAACTCAGGGGAGGGACACAGTTTCCATTCAACACATTGAAATAAATCATCAAGCAGAGCTCGTCACACAGCAGCAGCAGCAGCGGGGACCATTATTACATAACTGGCATTCTGCTGAACAGATTGCTCGGGACTAAATCATCTTCATAATGCTCCATCGTCCACCCTCACACGGGGGTGTCAGGAGAAGCTGACTCCTTACACATGTCTGGGATGTTGAGGGCTGTCTCCGTGGCGATGAGCACGGTGGGGGTGTTTTTACACCAGCACCTGATGTATTGGCGGCTGAAGGCCTTAATCTGGTTTTATCTTTCATACCTCTTTTGGTTTACTATTACACGTTTGAATTATTAGTGGAATCATTTGCATACATGTGTAACTGTAGAGGCAGCAGACTCAAACCAGTCAGTATTGTGTTTTGGTGAACGCAGCACTGACACTGTTGTTTTAGAGGAGTAATAAGTAGAGGAAGCCAGAGGAGATGAGAGATAATTAAATTAAGGTTGTTAAACTTTCTCTGCAGCCCATAAAATGATGAGTGCTTTAATCTCTTCAGTTTCTCATTCGCTGCAGTGTTTTGTCATTTCTTATAATTATTTGTTTATGCTGGGTCTCTTCTAAAACGTTCCATTTTTTCGCCATGCTAGTCCAGGCTGAAATATCTCATCAACTTTTTTTCAGCCATGACATTTTGTACAAACATTTATAGTTCCCAGATGATGAATCTTACAGACTTTGGTGCCCCCCCTGACCTTTCCTCAGTAGTATTCCTAGTGGACAATCCAAAGGCCTGTAATGGTTGCACCATGTCGCAGAAAGCCTAACGAGCCTGGCCATGTAAACATTTGCAGATAAGATTGGCATTTGCAAATGCAATGTAGTCAAAACTGAGCATATTCAGGTCTTCCAGGATGCGACAGTGTTGGATCTTATTGGCCTTTTGTCCAATCATTTATTGGAGCTGGAGAGTCTTTAGTGTTGTAGCCTGCTGGTTTATACCAGCTAGACACTTACAGTATGAGTCGTGGTTTTAACTGCCAGCTGACCCTGGCTGTGTCCAAAATCAGTCCCCATTGGCAAGCTAGTGCACTACTTTCTGCCATTTCATTTCAGCATCTTGCTTGTTTATTAGATAGACCTAGCTAAAGTTAACAGTCCTGCATTTAAAAACCTACTTTAATGAGGGTTATAATGTTTTAGAGAGGTGTTGATTCAACCTTGGGATTTGGAGGATGTAGTTTGTGGTACTGTTGAACTGTATTGCTGTTATGCTGACAGGTGTTTTTTTTGACAGGTGTCAGGTAGAGCTGCATGAATGCAGTCCCATTTACTAGACTTCTAAGTGATGCAGCAACATGATGATTATTCATGTCTGTCTAAAATCTCAATTTACTCACTACAGAGTAAACTATTGATCGTATTAAGTGAGTAGTGAATGAATGAGTGAGGGAAGACGGGCCTTCCTTTCCTTCCTTTGAAAGCAGCCTAGCTGAAATGATGCTGTATCAGAGCACTTCTACTGCACTTGAAACTGCACTACACTGTGAACAGAGTAAAATGGACGGCTCATTATATGGCAAAAAGGCTCATCATCCCTCTCATCCTTGGTCTGTGTTCTTCTCCTCCAGGCCGTCTCTTTCAACCCGTCAGTCCTACAAAACTTTACTTCTATGCTGCACTTTTAAAAGCCAAAGACGATGCTGCACTACTTTCCCCTCAGTCCAGTCTTAATGTATTGCACCAGTCTCTTATCCTCTCGGTGTTCAGTCCTCCTCCTCAATCTCCTTCTAAATCCTTCAATCAGATGAAAGATATTCTTTTACTGCTGGTCAAATTTTCTATGACAATGAAGCATCCACCAAACTCCAGTCTTTGTCAGCCTGGTATTTAGCATGCTGGAGTGTGTGAGTGTGTTTCACATGAGAGGGCAAAGCAGGAAAGAAACAGCAGGGTATGGGCCCGGAGGGAGGATGCTTTTTACTGTCTGAAACTCAGCTAACAGACACTCTAACATCGTCCTCACATGCTCTTTCACTTGTACTCTACTGCTCTGTTTTCCTTTGTTCTCATCAGCGTCAGGTTTTCCCCTCCAGATCAGTATCCCCCCTGTTCTCCTCACACATAGCCAGGCAGTGACATCACTCTGCTCTCACAGACTGAGGGTCCTCACTGAGGGGCTTCCCAGCTGCAGGGCTGCACTGCCGTCTGTCTCACACACACACACACACACACACACACACACACACACACACACACACACACACACACACACACACACACACACACACACACACACACACACACACACACACACACACACTTCTTTAATTGGTCCCTTTGAAACAGCCCAGTGTCTGAGCTTAGAAGCAGGCCGGCTCAACAAGTGAAGCAGATGTAGGCTAATCAGAGGAAACTACTGTATATGTCCTCAGTGGATCAAAGGTGTTGTACATTTGGGGGGGAAAGTGAAGCTGAATGTCGTTTTTTGATGTTGGAGTTTTTGACCTGATCTGTAGCGGTCATCCCTGGTTCCTCCACTGCGATGGGTCCTGCGGGAGCGCCGTTCTCGGTAACGGGACGAGCTGGAGGGGGGATGGGCGTGGCTGGAGGAGGAGCTGGGAGCAGGAGGCTGCCTGTCATTCTGACGGGGCGGCTCCACTGTCAAATAAACACAACAAACATGTATTTATTAGTATTAGTATTATTAACACATGAGAATCTTGTTTATTGTCTTGTTTCTCCGATGATGTCAGTCGCTGCATTAACGGGATCAACCGTCATTTCTGTCAACTG
Organism: Sebastiscus albofasciatus; assembly: GCA_916701655.1. Lineage (NCBI taxonomy): Eukaryota > Metazoa > Chordata > Actinopteri > Perciformes > Sebastidae > Sebastiscus > Sebastiscus albofasciatus. The sequence goes on from CAKAOI010018609.1 coordinate 50,656, forward strand.
TAATTAACTTTTACCTCTTTAGAAGCAAATCGATGAATAGCCTGTTCACAGAAAAATAAAGAAAAAGGCTGTGGAGTTCCACTAAAATGAAGGAATTGTGAAAAATGTTGCATAATTTCTACAATTTTCTGGAGAACAATAATGTAACTTAACTTTTACAGGATATCTGACATGGTACAGGGAAGTGGATAATGCTTTGATTTTAATTATCATGGAATTAGATTAACTTTTGATTTTAATTTACGGCTATGCTGCATATTTTCCTGTTCTTGTGTTTATTATTATTATTATTATTATTATTATTATTTTATTTATTATTTTTTTAATCATAGTTTTGTATATATTTTCTTTTCTTCATCTTTCCCATATTTATCTCAAGGACCAAGGAGTGGAGGACCATTTTTTTAAATGAAGGCAATGAAGATGATTATATACTGTATATATCTTAGTATAATATCATATTGATATCAGGGATGCACCGATATCAGATATCAGATATCAGATATTAGATATCAGATATCAGATATCAGTTATCAGATATCAGATATCAGATACTGACTCAAATAGCTGGATCATACATTATATACAGTACTTTACCAAGTTGCTGGTGCACGATTTATTATTTTAATGATAAATAACAATTCAGTAAATGTATATTTATGTATTTATTTGTTACATTTTGTTTTACAAAATTAGGAAAGCAATGTTTAAGTTAAGCCATACACATAAAAGAATGTGTATGGATCGGTACTCAGTATCGGCCGATACCCAAAGGCCACGTATTGCTATCGGGACTGAAAAAGTTGGATCGGTGCATCCCTAAGTAATATAACACATATTAGGCCAGCATACAGTATACAAACCTGCTACATCAGGTCACAGCTGAGGGAGATGCAAACCAATCCCAATAAACAATACATTATAAATACATTAATCACAAAAACACTGTAACATTTAGATTACTTAATCAAGTATCTTAATGATCAGCCAGATTTTTAGTAAATTCCACCAGTTACCTGGTTAACCAATTATTTGATTCTTCAAGTAGACACATTTTCATACAACTAACAAATTATCATCATGTGTGATGCACTGTCAGAGGGATGAGGGGAGATTAGCAGAGAGATGGTACCACTAGGAGGCAGCAGTGAGCATTATCCTGTCTTCGTGTACAATACCAGTGTCATTACAGTATAGAAACAGCTATTTACATAAAATTTACATTTGCAATCTATATCTAAAAATTATTCTGCCATGCACTGATATTTCAAATACAACATTTACAGAGGTTGAAATAACCGGTTATAAAAAGACATGCATGTGAAAATAAAATGTGTAAAACAATTTAACTCACAGTAAGCAGAGCATGGATTTTGAATAACTGATTGTGCGTTCCAATATCCATACTACCATACTATCTAGTATGCCAGAAAAAGATTTAGGTTGCATCTGAAATTCCATATCAACATGCTATTTAGTACGCTAAAACAGTATGTGAGATATTTTAGTATGTCCGAAACCTGAGTATGGAACCAAGAGTATGCGAATTGCATACTAAATATTATAGTATGCAACGCTGGACACTACAGCAGCATAAAAATCCCACAATGCAATGCGGTAGTGACGACAATGTTCATAACAGACGCTGATGGACAGCTTTGTAACAATAATGCTTCAATTTAACTGTAGGTATTAGATTTCACTTTGCTAGGCGTAATATAGATTTTAAATTAATTCAGACTTTGATTCACACAAATTGTCATTTTTGTAACATGAGGGTGTTACAGGTTACCATGGTTACACGTCTCCAACCGGCAAGGATGCTCTCAGGAAGTGATGACGTAAATTATTGCTCAGTGCGTCCGAAGAGATGCATACCGCTGTTTATTCACACAAAAGTATGTTGAACGATAGTACGCCTGTTGAGTATGTAGTGTATAATATGTGATTTGAAATGCAGCCTTAGTATGTCCTAGTACATAGTATGTCAAATGCAGTATGCCAATGATACCAGGATGTTCTACTACATCTGGTCACATTTTGCAGTATGCAAGCCACCATGCTTTTCTGGTTATTCAGACCCACAATCCTCTTCGCAGCGGATATATGAGCAAGAGGGTCAAAGTTCAAGGCGCAATGCTATGATGAAGTAGTATGTCCCAATTGTGTGCATACTGCATGCTGTACTTTGTAAGGGCAGCTGCAGTATGTACGAAAAGTAAAAAGAAAGAATGCGTTCCAATGTGATTTGGAACGCAGCGTGAGTAATGGCAATAAAACACTGAAAATCAATTAAAATCAGAGTCATACTAGATAAAACTGATTACATTTCTTTCTTTGGTAAGTTTAAGAATGATATATTATGTTGTATATAACCAGAGAAGAAAATGAAAGAGAGACAGGGGGATACACCGTTATTTACCTGGAGTATGGATGAAGTAGGGAGCCAGAAGTTTGGTCCTTTTCTTCTCATAGCCCTTTTGTGTAATATCACCTGTAAAAGATCACAGAGAAGAAGAGTGACTTCACAGACAGACTGGGCATGATGAGGCGAAGTCAGGTCAACTTATATTTAATAGGATTAGAATAAACATCAGTTCACTTGCATTGTCAACAGCACTATAATTCAACGTTTTAGAATCAGTCATTTTCCATCCTGGAAAAACAGATATTTCTATATGAGTACAAAAAAACCCTAAAAATGACTAATGCTTCGGTCCAGGTGACATAATTTCATAGTTTGTTAATACACTGAACACATCTGGACTGATCTACGGTCTCTGATGTGTCTGAATGTGGTCCATTGACCACATCGTCAAACACAACAATGGTGACAGAGCAACAGACAGGTAAAATAAAAACAAAACTTTGTAAAGGAGAAGATGGAAAACACAGATGGATGCACACAGTTGTTGCAGTAATCTCCAGAGATGGCTGAGGGCGTCAAAGCTGTGGCTCTGTTCCAGCCTCAAGTACGACACTCGATGGGAAAAACAAAACAGGGCTAAATTTGGAAACGTACGGAAGCGTGGGCAAGAGATGGGATGATTCAGAGACGCAGAGAGAAAACAGAGAGGCATGAAAGCTGAGAAAGGTGGGAGACACACAGAGATAAAACGGGAAAACGATGAGTGCACGGAGGAGGAAGTGAGAGAGGTGGTGAGTGAGGGTGCTTCCATAGGACAGAAGAGGAGGAATCTCCAGTGAAAGAGCGAGATGTCCCTACTTCCCCCCCCCCCTGCCGACAGCCCATCTGCATCTTCCTCCACCCCACCAGACTAAAACACAGGCCGACTGAGTTTCTCTGCTGGGCCTGCAGCGATGCAGCGACTCTGCCAAATTCCTCTGTGGGCAAAGCTGACAGATTCTCAGACACGTACTAAAAATCAATCTGGAGAGCCTGGACTCACTTTTCTAGTAACTGTTTTTGAGCAGTGATGATTCATTCAGTATGGCTGCCTCAGATGCTCTAAAACCTCCTCTTCATCATGAAGACTGACTCGAAAACACAGCGCCCTATAGTATGTGTAAGGATGAGAAAGTTCTGGTTAAAAAAGTCAAAATAGAAAACTAAATAAGCCTACCGCTGTCTGTGTTAGGGCTGTCCTCGACCAAAGTAATTCTTAGTCGATTAACACACTTACGATTGTGTCGACTAATTACAGACACAGATCTGTAAAACTGAGTTTCTCCACAAAGAATCACACAAAAGCACCACTTTAAAACTTGTGTTTACCAGAGATGCATAAAAAAAATGACTAATCGACTGAAGAAATCTTAGTCGACTAAGACCAAAATGACATATTAGTGGACTAATCAACAAAGGGGACAGCCCTGGTCTGTGTAATAACCCTGGGTTGTTTCCACTCTGTATGATATTGGCCAGTCAGACAGGTGATCCCATTTTTCTGACCAGCAGTGACTCTTCTGTAGTTGTATCATCTCTTGGAGCTCCGAGAGTTAATCCCTGATTAAAAAAATTAGGCTGCTGAGACGCACACTGATGAAAGGTTGAAGCTGTCTGCCACGGATGGTTTTTTTTTTCAGAAAACATGAGCTGTCACACGATCAAACAGTTTAGACAAGAATGAACTCTCAATTTCAAATTTTAAACAAACATTAACGTCCTTAAAGCTGAAGTAGGCGAGATTGTAGCAAATCTGGTTAAAAAAAGTTATTCTTATAAATCGCTATATCGTGACAGTAGTACATGAAACAGGTAACCTGAAAAAAATCATGTGCCTCTGTGTCCTCTGGTGTCCTCTGGTGTCCTCCGGTGCTCCTAACAGCATCTGCAAGATTTCACATACCGGAGGAAAATATGCAGTAAGAGCTGATCTGAGGTCTGCTGTCCAGCTGCTGTCTATGAGAGCCGGCTGTCAAACACTCACAAACTCCGAACAAACGGTCAAACTAGGCAGCGCTGATCAAATATGAATCAATATTATGTTACTGTAATGCCTATTTCTCGCCTCAAATGTTTTCAGAAACATCTTGTAGTGCACGGTTTAGCTGTAAAATGAGAATGTTTTTGACGTCGCCGCCATTGTGAAATCTGTTGAAGGAACGGCAAGTTCCAGTCACATGACCGAAGGACAGCCAATAGGAACGCTCTCTCAATGAAATGACCTGTGATTGGCCAAAGTCTCCCGTCACGGGCTAGATTTTCTAAAGCATAAAAACAGAGCTATGAGGAGGTGCAGAAGTCTAGTTTTCTCTCAGAACACTTGAATTACAATATGCTGAAAGGTTAATATGGAATTTTTGCCAAATTATGCCAAAATTATACTGCCTGCTGCCACTTTAAAGTGCTAAAAAAATGTGTACAATGTACCACAACAACTGGCAAACTCCATCTGCAGGGGAAGATCATGTGATCCAGAAATATTTCAGCAAATTGCACATCTCCTCAGTTAAACCACCACACTGCTGATACACGACAGAGAAGCTGACACAAAATGAGTGCTCATGTTTGGAGGACATCGCCTGAGAGCCCACTAGCACACTATATCTACTCTGGGACGTTTTTTTCGGAAAAGGGAAGAAAAGCAAACACTTCCATAAGTAATGCATGAACGGTACAGTTGGCCTCGCTCAGTCACATGATTTATTTTTAGCTCATGTGAACAGGCAGTTTCTCTGCAGAAAGAGAAAAAGAGAGAGAGAGAGAGAGAGAAAGAGAGAGAGAGGGAGGGGGGGGTCGAGGGGAGTTAGTGATGGGGGAGGGGCTGGTGTGGCAGTAAATGAATCTCAAAGTAATCACTCTTCCATCTGGATGATTTGAAATTCATCTGTTTTTTATGGTTGCATCATCAGAGCCAGGCTCCAGCAGAGGAAGCTGAAGAGTTAAAGAAGTGCATCTGATCAGTGAACTGCAGGTGAACAGAGCTGCATAATATCAGACAGGAAATGAAAATGTGGCAAAACTGGCAACTGGAATATGAGAAAAATGAGAGAAGCCTTTATGACTGAGATTGGAGCCGATAGGACATTTTACAAACCAACGTTATCGGTGGAACTAGGCCCTGATAGTGTCCGATGGCTGCACAGCTGCCACCGGTCACACTGGGACGTACAGTACATCGCCGTTTTACATGGAGGCTCCATACACAAAGTCAAGGTAGAGGGGAGAATAAAGTTATCTCTTGAATATATAACGCATCACTATCAGCTCTTTGCCCACGATACAAGACAGGCAGACAGGGAGGAAAATGAATCATTCACTGTCACTTTAACTTGTTTACCAATTTCACGTTATCTCTTCCAAATAATCCAGCCACGTAATCATCCATTCATGAAATGAAATTGCACATTTTAGGATCCTCCATACCCCCAGAATAAGGGCTGGGCAATATGACGATATATATCGTCAAAACGATATCAAAATCCCCTTTTTCCCGGGAGGAAACCGAAAGAGGGCGACGAAAAAACGAAGGTCTCCTAGGAAAATCATGAGGGTTGACAAGTATGTATATCAGCCTTTAAAAATCCCCAATTGGTCGACCTCTACTTTATTATATCTCCTACTTTTATTCAACGCTGTATCTTATCTATGTAAAGTGCTTTATTATTATTATTATCATTTCAAACCTAAAACGAGAATCTGCTCCTGTCTGCTCACAGGTTACACTCAAACAGTCAAAGAGATCTGCTTAAGAGGCAAAGCGTGGCTCCGCTGAGGTGACGACGGCCTCTCTCGTTAACCCACTTTCTGACAGTGACCCAGTCACGTCTGTCCTGATGGTGGAGGTCACAATCAAACCATCTCAGTAACAGTCAGGCTTTGCACGAAGTCGCCGCAGCTCTCCTCTGTCGTCTCGGTTTGACAAATTCATCGGTGAAGAAGATTCATTCAGCTCGGAGCGTGTGTTTTATTTTTCTACAATGTGTAGAGAGAGAGACATCAAAGCTGTGCCTTCTCCCGGCTCTCACACTCGCTAGCCTCGGATTATTTGAATAGCAGCGAGACTGCTCTCTCCGTCTACCCCACAGGCACTCCGTCTGAATAGTAATTAGCTACCGACCTCTATTCTCTTTCCCTGCTTTTTCCTTCTCCCTCATCGCATCTCACTCAGCTGCTTTCTCAGGATAACAGATTAAACACATGTCGACACCTGCTCGCCGAAAATGATCCAAGCATGTTAAAATATTACAGGGGAAACAGGGACTTCTAGCTGTTATCTCACAGAAAAAAGACCATTACAACAAGGATTGAAGATGCCCCACAACACCACTTCCAAGTCAGATCTATCCAAATGTAATAAGTCAGTTAAAATCTGGACTTTTGTGTGTATATGACAAGAGGATAACATACTAAGGACCAGAACAAAGAATGACATGTGGGCCCCCTCTGTTTGGTACTGTGCCATCTGTGCATTTGTTGATCGAGTTTGTTATTTTCATGAAGCCTAAAAATCTGGTACATTTTTATCTGTGAACAAACACCCCACTGAAACCTCCCAGCTGCCTCCTCTTACCAGCAGGCCGAGCAACTCCCTCAGCCAAAGATCACCCACTCACTGTGACCACACACACCAGCCTGACCACAGCTACACGACATACACCTGATTATGTCTGACATGATTTACTGTTAAACATAATGCTGTATGTGCATAACATCGCTCTCTTTTTCAGACACACATACATGTTTACAGTGAAGATGAGAGTTTTCCTGCTGAGCTGGCAAAACTAAATCCAGCTTTATTTTTTGTTTTGGTAGGAAAATAAGAGAGTAAACCACCATATAACAAACGGTACTCTCAATTAATGTCATTGTGTAGCATATAGTCAAAATGAAGAGTGGTTTGACTACATTTAGGATCTAATTATCTACATATGTGGCATGACAGGTGTGTGTCTATGCAGGTGTATACTTGCTGTCTGCTTGTGAAGCAGTGTGCATGTTGATACAGGACTGCAAGCATGTCAACAAGAACAGGCAGGTAAATGTTTGACTGACTTTTAGGGTGATAGTGTAGACCACACCAAAAACTTTATTAAGCCCCTAAGCACCCTGAATACCGGCGTTGCACAGTACTGTGTGCTGAGTCCTCTCCTCTACTCCCTCTTCACCTACGACTGCACGCCTGTACATGGTTCCAACACCATTATCAGACGACACAACGGTGGTTGGCCTCATCAACAACAACGATGAGTCTGCCTACAGGGAGCAGGTCCATCACACGGCAGCCTGAAAAAAACCTGGCCAACACCAAGAAGACCAAAGAGCTCATTGCTCAACACTTCAACCTTGGTCAAGAAGGCTCACCAGCATCTCCTCTTCCCAAGAAGACTGAGGAAGGTCAATCTGTCTCATCAGATTCTGGTGAACCTCTAACGCTGCACCATCAAGAGCATCCTCACCAACTGTATCACAGACAAGCCCCCAGGCTGTGAAGCAAATTTTCATAGTGGCAAAATGGCGGTACTACAACTTCTTCGGTGTCCGTCACGTGATGCCATTGGGCCCAAAAATACTTCTTCCCATAGACTTACATAGGGAAAGAGACATCTGTAAATCAGATGTAAGTATTTTTTTTGAGGTAAATCAACTTCCCAGTGTGAACACTTGAATAGCTTTTATTTAAATCATTAGGTCCTAAAAGTTGTAAAATGCACTAATAGCTGAATCCAGAGTTATTTTCCTTCTTCCGTTCATGTGAATGAGACCAAGACAGAGGCTAGACCGCAGTCTGGGAGGCGGAGTTAAAGGAAACGCTACTGCGCCTGCTCTATGGGCCCAATGAATGCGGAAGATCGCCAGATGATCCGGGTACTTTATCTCTCGGCAGTCGAGCCATTTTGGCTTCATGCACCACTGAGCAACTCTCATAGGAATGAACGGGAGCCCGCCTCCAACGCTGTATCCAGTTCTCTTTATACATCCATGATCACAGTATGTTATGGCAACTGCTCTGTCTCGGACCAGAAAGCACTGCAGAGGGTGTTGAAAACTGCCCAACGCATCACCGGTTCTCCACTTCCTGCCATCGAGGCTGTCCAGTGCAAGCGGTGTCTGCAGCATCGTCATGGACACCTCTCAGACCACCCGCAGACTGTTTGCCCTCCTCCAGCGTAATCATATCCACCCCTTACTGTCTATTATATTCATTATGTTAATTACCTCTAAACATTATGTACTATACACTATGTATGTATAATACGCCAAACTGCATTTCGTTGTCTTAGTACCCGCTCTCTGTGCAATGACAATAAAGTTGAATCTGATCTAGTTATTCTTTCACCATCATTATTAGGGCTAAGACGATTCACCTATCTCCCGATTCTATACTATCATAATAATTGGATGCCGATTCGATATGTATTGCGTTTTTTAGGTATTGCCATCACAAGTATTGTGATTCGATATTATGATTTATTGTTTGTTTATTTTTGTTAAATTTTTTAACACTAGACTATGGGAAAAAGTTGAATCATACACTTCTAGGGACTTTTACTTTGGAAAATATCTAAATTGATACAGTGAAAATGTTTGATTTTCAGCATGTGTGTAGTCAGAGATGTTCTGAAGTCAAATATATCAGTCATAGTCAGGCAATATTTTTTTTTTTTTTTTTTTTTAAAACCCAAAATCAAAGAATAAAGACATTTCCCTCGGAAAATATAGTTCGTAAGGAGAAGACATACATGAACATATATTGACTCAGACAATAAAATGGGTATTACCGGCATCAGTGAGTGAAATAACTGCTTTAAAAAAGCCTAAAGCCCTAACACACACAAACAGACACACACACACGCACACACATTTTCTCTGCAGGTCTAAAGTGGTTCTCTCCCTCTGGAGTAGCAGGCAGGGCGCGGCCAACTCAGGTAACAGAGTGATTCATGTTTCACTCCACACACTCATTAAACTCAACTCTGACAGGGAGTGACGACATCACACACATACACACAAACACGCCTTAAGGGCCAGTAGAAGTAATAACAGGGGCGACACAGCAGAAGAGCAAAGTAGTGCAGCGAGTTAACTGAAAAGAAGAGGTGACTCAGCCAGTCCCTCCCTTCCACCTCCGGTTGTCCGATGTTTCTCCTCTTGCTGAATGAAAGAGGAGGGCGTGGCTCACACACCTGACACACTACACTTCCCACACACGTCAACACTTAGTGGCAAAGCTGTTACAAATTGTAACATAACACCTACAAGAGCATATATTCCTGTGGGATTTACACACTGGTAGGAAACACTGTGAGTAGGAGGTCACAGCAACCATGTAAACCAAATGATGGATGTCTCTGAAGCAGAGGAACATTTTTTGTTTTTTTCCATTACTATCAACTAAAAGTACTAGGTAACAGTTTAGTGTGTGGGATAAAATGTGTAAAATGCTGCCTGTAAAGTTCAAGAGACTTTTTTTCTTTGTCGCTGACACTGGAGGTGATCTGGTGAGCAGATGCTGCAGTCAAGTCAAGTCAAGTCAAGTTAAGTCTATTTGTACAGCCCACTTCCACATTCACTGTCTCAATGTGCTGCTTTACAGGCCCACAATAGCAACGGTTCCTGCCCAAACACTCTATAAAGACAAGAGATAAACAACTTCACAAACACCACAGCACATAAGGACATGCAAATGGGAGAAACATCAAGAGAGGACATTTAAAGAGGAGAATAAAACTGGGTGAACAAACCACAACAAGAGTTATAGGTGGAGGAAAAGGCATTCATGGATGAATGGAAAGTTTTTACAAAATACAAAACCTAGATTATAATTCAATATTTAAAAAAAAAATCTAATTGAGACTGATTGCAATATGATTTGTGATATTAGAGGGAATGAAAATTTTACATCATTATTCTCATTTTCATTGAAAAACATATTAAAATGATTATGGTGTGATTTTTGCAGGGATCTGTACCAAACAAAGATGTTTACCACAATATTAAATGTTAAATATAAGGCTGTCAATCAATTAAAATATTCAATCGCGATTAATCACATGATTGTCCATAGTTAATTGCAATTAATCACACATTTTTTATCTGTTCAAAATGTACCATAAAGGGAGATTTGTCAAGTGGGTATCCATAGAACCCATTTTCATTCACATATCTGGAGGTCAGAGGTCAAACCCCTTTGAAAATTGCCATGCCAGTTTTTCCTCGCCAAAATGTAGCATAAGTTTGGAGTGTTATTTAGCCTCCTTCATGAAAAGCTAGTGTGACCTGGTTGGTACCAATTGGTTCCTTAGTTTCCAGTTTCATATGATTCTCATGATCTTCACTCTAGCTTTAAAACTGAGCCCGCTACAACCTAAAAAAGTTGCGTTAATGCATTCAAAAAATGAGTGGCATTAAAACAAATTTGCGTTATTTTGACACACATTTCGCCTTTAACAAATATCGCACCTCCTGTGTTTTGAAAATTGCAGTAGGCCATATTGCGATATTTAATAGAATTTCGATTAATTGAGCGGCCTTAAAGTCCAGTAGAAAAAGTACTTGATATTAATATCAGTTCTTGTTCCAGGTCAGAGATGTCAGGTAGGGTGGGCCGGGGTTATGGTCAGTGGATGGGGCAAATTACTGTTAGTCCACCTCATCAACTCATAAAATCATAGGATGTCAGAGGCTTTTATTATGACAATATTATTATGTTCAATAAATGACTACCTGAGCTGAGATACCAAGAAAATACAACATGGTCACATATTGTCTGACTTTATGGGTTGATAAGGATCGCCCGGACGCCTTCACCTGCATGCTATGCTTTATGGGATACTGAGGGCTGCAAAGGATACACAGTGTTGTATTTTCCTCCAAATTCAGGCAAGAGAGAGCTACATATCTCCACCACATTTGGAGCAGCTTTTGGCAAAGCACAGCTTGAGTTATGACGGGGTGGCAGAAACCTCATGTTTCTTCTGTAATGGTTTTAACAGCTTAGCAGAGCATTCAATTGTGTTGCTGTACGTACGTGCGGTGCCGACATATGGCCGTTCTAATCTGGAAAGGCTTTATGGCGAAATTCACAAAGTAAAAGTGTTTGTGTGTAAGCGGAGGGGGGGTTTGGGCAGGGCGTGGGGGCACCACATGGGCCGTGTCCATAGCAACCAGGTCCATGTGGTGCTGCATGAGGGAACATGAGATGTAAAACCATGGTGATGATACAGGCCAGCACCATGTGATCATCACATGAAATGCATTATGAAGCAACTAAGAAATGAGGAGTGAGATTAAATATATTTACAGAAGGAAGCTGTTTATCAATCAATTTATAGATAATTAATCAACTACAAATCAATGAAGTCATTGAAGTCCGTTTTTTTGTCACTGTTTAAATGAATATATTTGGGTTCACCTCTGGCTGCAGGAACTTTTCATAACTGCAACAAATAATTATATTTTTATCATTGATTAATCATTTACTTGAGGAATCAAATCAGCCAATAGTGGAAGATGTCCATCAAAAGTTCCCAGAGCACACAAGGTGACGTCTTCAAATGTGTGGTTTAAAGAGGACCTATTATGCTTTTGTGCTTTTTCCCTTTCCTTTAGTGTGTTATATAGTTTTTTGTGCAAAGTTACAAAGCCCAAAGTCCACGCCGAAGGGAGTTACTCTCCCCCAGAGAAACACTGCTCCTGAACTGCCTGAAACGCCTTGCTTGAAGTAACATGGTGATATCACCAAGTAACATATTTGCATAATACCTGCCTAGCGGCTAGTTTGGCACGTCCTCAAACAAAGATAGTTAGCAAGGAGCAGGAGCGTAGCCCGAAGAGTTTGGTAAGGTTGACCAATCACAACAGACTGGGCAAGCTGACCAATCAGAGCAGCCTGGGCTTTTCGGGGTTTTTTTAACATTAAAACATGTTAACATGTTCTAGTAGAAACCCAAAATACAAGTATGCACCTGAAAATAAACATAATAGGTCCTCTTTAAAACAGAAGAAAGCAGAAAATCCTAAAATTGAAGAAGCTGGAACCAGAGAATGTTTGACATTTTTACTTGATAAAAGGATTTAAACGATCATCAAAATAGTTGTCAATTTATTTATTTTTTGTCTAATCGTTTCAGCCCGATTATATGACCAGTATTAGCGCACTGACAATCAAAATAATCATTACTTGTGACTCTTGTTCATTCGCATAACTCATAAATAACAGTAGAAGTGGGCATGGTCTGTTGACAGAAAGTAGAAAGTAACATGTCTGCTAGAAATAAACTTGGATTAAATAGCAATGGACTCCCTGGTGTGCAGAGTCTGAAGCACGTGCTGAATGCAGCTACTTCCACTTGGCATTATTAAATAATTCAGTGAACAGCACAGTGACCTGACCACTACTCACTCCTCTCCCTCCACCACTGTCATCTCTTTGCGCTTTTAGCTACAAGCTGCAAAAGTAAGAGAACAAACAGATCAGAGGAAAGTTGATTCGAATTGCTAGAAGGTTTAGTGAAGCACAGCTTTAAAGCCAAAAGAGGTTGAAAGCCCACCTGCGGTTCACTGTGGACTTGAAAGTGAGGTGGTTCAGCTACCCAGCTGACAGTGCGTGTCTGTGCGGAGATGTCCGCTCAAGTCTCATCTAAATTATTCAGTCTTTTTTGTACACAAGGCTTGTGTGTTTTGGTCTGTGTGCACTGTGAAATTAGACACATAAGGTGTTATATAATACTCAAAACATAAAAGAAATCCTGTTGTGTTTCTGTGTGACATGGGTGGCAGAAGAGACCATCTTTTTTGTGGTGTAAAACCAAGTGTGTGGCCTGGAGCGCTGGCTGGAGATCAGAGTGCATCTCCTCTATAACAGTTAATGAGCTTTTAAATAGATAGGCTAAATCAGCTTCCTTCCTGTCCTGTCAGTGCTGCGTGTAAACACACATGCATGAATAACTGCTTGCATAAGTGTGGCAACACATATGTGTGCACACAGACAGCCAGTGTTTTCCAGCCCATCAGCCCTACAAGATACATTTGGATACAATTTTATTTTTGATCAAAACCAGCAATGAAATGATCCTATCAACAAGTATAGTCTGTGTATCCAAAGACTGAAAAAGGCTTATTCCTCTTATCCGTCATTATTAACCAGCTACACAACAGCTTTTCTGCATCTTCCCGTTTCCGTCCATATGTGATATCACTTTTCTTTCACCCAAAAGGGGGCACGGCCTTATCGATGACGCAATGCTGGTCTTGTCAACAGGTTTTTTGAATGGGTTTTTGGTTAGATGCCTGAGATAAGGTCTATGGTTAACAGAAGTGCCAAAGATTTTAACGTTTTGTTCTACGACATAAAATACATCAATAAATACCCCACTCGTGAATTTTTAAGATTTTACGTGTTTTAAAAAAGACAGTTGCTAACAAGTGGCTAAATGAGACTACTTAACGTCATCACGCTTAACACTTTTTACTAGCTACCCAATGGCTTCTTGTTCAAGGGAACCGGTGTGATGTTAACTTCTAGGTTGGCCTACAAAAATGCGTCATCCCTGTAACACTGTACGACGTTGTAGGCAGGCTCCCGTTCATTCCTAAGAGAGTTGCCCAGTGGTGCATGAAGCCAAAATGGCTCGACTGCTGAGAGATAAAGTACCCGGATCATCCAGCGATCTTCCGCATCCATTGGGCCCATAGAGCAGGCGCAGTAACGTTTCCTTTAACTCCGCCTCCCAGCCCGCGGTCTGGGGCTCATTCACATGAACGGAAAAAGAGAAATAACTTTGGCTATTACTGCATTTTACAACTTTTAGGACCTAATCATTTAAATAAGGGCTATTCAAGTGTTCGTACTGGGAAGTTGATTTACCTAAAAAAAAAATGATCCGCCAATTTACAGATGTCTCTTTCCCAATGTAAAGTAATCTCAATGTTTGGTAGAAACTTCAGTGTCCAGCTGTTTTAGGAAATATATATATATATATTTTTTTAAATTAACTTCTTAGGAATAAATAGGCTTGAGGCTGAGTGCCACAGATGAGATTGTGAAGCTGAAATGCACTGAAAGACGGACAAATGCATTGTTGTTTTTGGTCTTGTCATAGGATTGTTGTCAATAAGTAAATCATTGACTAACAGCAGCCTGACAGATAGAGAGAAGGCAGTGGTGGTGTCAGGGTGGGTGGGAGATAGAGAGAGATCCCCAGCAGCAGTACTGGCCCAGTGTGACTCACAGGCTAAATGAGCCAGGCGTGTTGCCCCCTGATGCTCTGTGACCTAGATTGAGAGACGCAGGCAGGACCGTAATCTCTCATTTCTCTCTCTCTCTCAGTATGGAGCAGGCTGCCGAGATGAAAACCTGCCTCTCCGCAGCAGCAGCAGCAGCAGCAGCATCAGCAGCAGCAGCATCGCAGACATGCGGCGAGATGGACACTAGTCACTAGAAAATCCACACATCCACTTATCAGCCCGGGCAGTTACAGCAGAGAACGAGTCGGCAATCAAATTAAGGAGGACAGAAAATAACTAGATGTAGCTTGTCGGCTTTACTGGACCCATTTATAGTCATTTATAGCGACTGTGCAAATGGCATGCTTCATAGATTTTGAGTAGGGCTGTGAATCATTTGAAATGTATCGATACTAATGCCAATATGACATCTGAGTTTCAACACCAGTATGCTTTAACCATGCGTGGCTCTAGGGATGAGGTTGTCTGTCTGTCGACTACTATGGGATGGATTGCCATGGAATTAGGTTTCAGACATTCATGTTCCCATCGAAATGAACGGTAATAACTGTGGTGATCCTCTGACTCGCTCTCTAGCGCCACCATCAGGTCAATGTGTCTAATACATTGTTTCCCCTTTTCATTAAATGTTTTCAGGTTAGGTTGTATTTTATTTCTGTTGGTAGGGCATTCAAAAAATGTATTCCTTTACTGAAAAAGATGACTGATCGAAGGTTGTTTTTTGCACTGTGCCACTCTGCAGTGATCATTTGTTGATCCCCTAGTGGCTATTCTATTGGTATTTATTTTTGTGACATATGGACAAAGTACAGCTGGGGCGAGTAAATTAATCTAGCAGGAATGTGCGCTTGCATGTATGTGATTGGCCAATATAGTGGCTTGTTGGATGACATTGTGTTGCAGAAAAAAATCGAGGTGGTTCAACTGGACGTGGTCTTAATCTTGGCGATACCTTATATCTACAAGACGCTTTTTTTTCCATTTAACAAAAGACGCCAACTACTCAAAAGCTGTCTAAACACAAGCAGCCATACAATAACTTTACAGTCCAAAGTTGGCAACATTACGATTCAAATCAGTACATATCTGACTTTGAGAATAAGTAAACAAGACCGCCAAACTGACCAACTTTCGGTACTTGTCAGTTTTCAATTCTGTGATGATCACATGATCGATGCCGGTCGTCTGCTGTGAACAGCATCTGTACAAAGCAAATCATCTGTGGTCATTGTCTCACACTCAGTATAAATCCAGGAGCTGCAGACACTATGATGCCCACACACAACAAGCTGAGCAGCTTAAACAGTTGTCGTTCAGTGCTCTAAATTCCAGTCCGGCTCAATCACCAAGTCTTTGATCCCCTCAATGGCTTTCTTTGTGTCCTTACAGTCACAGAGGTTAAAGTGGGTGGAGTTGCTCTCTTTCTCTCTCTCTCACATACACACAAATACACACTGCAGCCTACAACTATTGCTGTGAAAAAAACTGCTGATGCATATTTTCTTCAGTTTGTTGCTAGGGGAGTGCATGCAGCAGGACAACAATGGGGTGATTGTTGCCATGTAAAAGATATCCATGAGAAGGTTTCAGACTCATTGGTGCAGCCAGCTGCTGCTCGCCTTGTCCCGTCAGCGCTGAGCAGACGGCGAACGCACTTCATCGGGCTAGAAGGCGTGGATACAGAAGCGAGGCATCTGGATAGCACCGGGCCTTTTTTATTAGCAAAAGATTCGTCTCTGATCTAAAGTTACAAATGATGAGGCCGGGGTCCTCTGAGGCTGAGTCCCCAGCAGACTGTCAGACACTCTGGGGGTGTCACCTTACCACACTCACACTTTAGCCTTAAAACACTAAAGACCATCACAGGTGACTCTGACTGAACTCTCTCTGGCTGCTCCAGTCAGACCATCTGATCAGAGCGAGGCAGCAGCAGCTGTCTCCAAGCTGTTACTCCGCAGAAACACTGAGGACTGTAAATACAAGAGGAGGGACTCAAGTCACATGACTCCAACTCAATAATGATTCCAGTCAATTTTATTACCTCGAGACCTGACAGACATGTAAGGGATAATGTACAGCGAGTCGGTCATTGTTGAGAAATAAAACCCGACAGGGAGATGCGGCAACCCGATGTGAAGCGGCCAGCTAGCTGTATATTATCCCGCTTATTACACAGCTACTTACTTTAGAAATCAATAATTTGACCAAAAATAGGTTCGCCAGAGTCCGACATCAGAACTGCACCCATAGCAACGGTCTGTTATACATAACAACAGTTAGCTATAAGAAATAACAGACCGTAGAACGACTTGATTGACCGATCAGAATGAAGTATTCAGAATGTGACGACTTAGTTCAGTGACAGAAAACTAATCGTCAACAATTTTTTACAAAACACGTAAACATCTCTGTTTTATATCACTGTGAACTTAATATCTTTGTGTTGTGGACTGTTAGTTGGACAAAACAAGCAATTTGAAGATAGTACCTTCGGATCTTTGAAGTTGCAATGGACATTTTTCACTAATTTCTTTAGAAATAATTAATTGATAATAGAAATAATCATAAATTACAGCTCTGTTATCCAGTTAACAACCCATGTGTTCTACAAATTGAGTTAGTTAGTTTTCAGTCTTTTAAAATAATCTTCAACTAACAAGGTGTCTCTAGTCATTTTAGTCCAGATATTAAATTGGCTCTAGACTGTTCTCTGTTCTCTTGCTCTAGACTATATTTTTACTATAGACTTGATTCTTAAAATGTGCTAAACACGGGATTGGGAGCATTTCTATTGCCTCTCAATGGCTCTCAACATTGCGACGGCGGTCTATGGCTTGTAGCTAACGGTGCAAACAGCGCTAAACAGAGCAAACAGCGGCTTAAGTGCTGACAGAGCTTACAATGTTAACCTGAGGGGGAACCGGAGGGTGAGTGCTACGCTTGAGCGATGAAACTGTCGGTCGGAACGGCGTTATCAGCTGTAACCGCCGTATGAGCGCAGTGCAGAGCAGCATCTGTGAGCTAGCTAGTGGGGCACGCTCACATGCATGAACATGCAGTAAAAGCACACGTGGCCAGCCTGGCTATATTAACAAAGCGAGGAGAAGCGAGGATTACAACACACACACACACACAGGGAGAGGGTGACTTCATTCTCTGTTCAGGTAGACATTACTCCTCTATATCTCTATGGGACTCATGCAAACCGTTTCATAATCAAAAGCTCACTACAGTATTTGTTCTCTATGGCACTTACATTAAACACAGTTAAGCCTAACAAAACAAGGGCTCTTTCAATCACACCACAGTGCTCCAACAACAACCAACACCAGGTTAATGATTCTGTTACTCTACCTGCTTCACATCCCTGACAAATAAGTGAGAAAAGTGTTATACAATAAATATTTTTGTTGCCGCAATGACTGAATTCCAGCACATATTGTACAGTTGATTACACAGATCAGATAAGATCAGATAAGATATACTTTTATTGTCCCCGTGGGGAAATTTTTCCTGGACTACGTCCAACTGCAGTTACAAACACTAAATTAAAACAACAACATCAAGAATGATAAACGAGTCCACATAAGACAGGGAAACAGTTTCACAGAAACCGATGTTTCAACACATACACAGTCCACGTACATAATGGCACATACCATCACACACACCATGGCAGGTATTGCACCCAGGTAGTGCACAGCACCGTCTACCATCTTGCCCATATTGCACAGACAATAGCCCAATATTACACAGATGCAACATATTGCACTGTTCCTATTTCACACATTGCAGTTTACCTAACATAAGTGTTATTTCCCATAATCCACTGCCTCTCACCCATGTTTAAGTGCGTTGAACACAGGGTGAACATCCCCTCCACCATTATCCAGCCTCATTATCACACAGTTAATTGGTGTCTATTATTAACCAGAACACACACTGAACTCTACAGTAGCTCAGGTCAAAGCATAGCACAGCCCCACTCTGTGACACCCTGTTCATTTGACTAAGAAATGACATATAGTCAGTGGTGGAAAGTACTTTACTCAAGTTCTGTACTTATTACAATTTTGAGGTATGTGTACTTTACTTGAGTATTTCCATTTTATGCTATTTTATACTTCTACTCCTCTACATTTCAGAGGGAATTATTGTACTTTTTACTCCACTATATGTATTTGATAAATATAGCTACTAGTTACAAAAAACAAATATATGATCAGTTTATAAAATACACATTGTTCAAAATTAAACCAGTAGCTGCTCTAGTTTGGCCCCCAAAAAATGTTAATTTAACTGTTTGAATCCCAAAGAGATCAAATTCTCCAACATTTTGCTAAAAATCAAAGATTAGAAAAAAGTCAAAAATATTAATAGAAATTTGTCTAGCAGATCTTTGTTTTTTCTTTTCTATCTGATTAGTTTTCTCACAACCCCTCAGATTTATTTTGTGACCTTGTGGAGTCTGACCCCAGGGTTGGGAACCACTGAACTAAACTACTGATATAATGTATAATACAATTACAGCTGTCAGAGTTAATACGATAATAACATGTTAATGCAAACTAATTTTAAGGCCACTAATTTATATTATGATTAATTATGGACAATCATGCGATTAATTGCAATTAAATATTTTAATCGATTGACAGCCCTAAATATAATATATAATATAATATTATAATATATGATATAAATAAAATAATATATAATTCACAAACCAATTACTTTTACTTGTGATACTTTAAGTACATTTTGATCATAATACTTCTGTACTTTTACTCATGTAAGATTTTTAATGAATGACTTTTACTTGTAATGGACTACTTATACATCGTGGTATTGGTACTTTTACTTAAGTAAAAGATCAGAGTACTTCTTCCACCACTGAATATAGTGAATGACATACTGTCAAGGTAAACTGATACCACAAAACAATAGGAAGGCTATTAAAGAAATGACTATTGCTTTAACATCTGTGTAAGTGAAACACAAAAGGCCTGAGCTGGTTTGTGCTTTAAGATACTGAAGTGGAACAAGTGACTGGGAAAATCATTGAGCTCAACAGCCGGTTGTGCGGGAAAGACTGCCAGCTAGTTTGTCTATTCAAATCTTCAAACACGTTTGTTTTCATGAATGAAGGAAATTCTTCTGAACACCGACTCTCTTACTAAAAAAAAAAGAAAAAGAAACAAGTGCACAGTATGATGATGGCTCTTTCCACCTAGGGTTTCTCATGTGATGTTAAGTTTCACCTGTTCGTCTACACATGGCAGGACATCTCCAGGTATCTAATGTGTGTGTCTGAGGAGACTGAGGCATCATTAGTGGTCCATACATCCCCCCCTGCTTGGCTCTCTATGTGAAACATAACATTACTCATCCACCCCCGGGCACCTGAGAGCTGCACAGCACCAATCAAGCTGCTGCACTGTGATTCACAGTGTGAGGAGGAGACTTGCATAACAGCCGTATTCCTATTTCCCACTGTCATTCCTATAACACAAATAACCCCCCCTATATATCTGCTGCAGTTTCAGGGTTTAAGCTCTGAGAGCAGCTGAGTGTTGGAGAGACCACAGCTTCATTTAGTGTCCACTGATGTCTGAGAGGCTGCACACACACACACACACATTGGGCCTCAGGGATGACAAACTTGACCCATTTATCTCGACATGAGTGTATATGCTTATATGGCTGTGATGATGAGCAATGTATGACATATTATATGCAGGCAGATAATGTGGATTAAAATAATAATATGGGGTAAAAAAAAAAAAAAAGACTAAAAAATGCCAGATTTGTTTATAAGGAAATATGGAAATCATTTAATGATTTTATATAAAGTAGTGATATTGGTGAGCTTCTACAGGGGGAATAATTAAGATAGGATACGTAAAAATTCACAATAGTGGTAGACCCTCAGAAGGGAATGGACTCTTGATTTTGAAAATCTTTTTATTTTATTTATTATTTATTTTCTCTATATTTATTTTCTGTTTATGTGTATCTTCATTTTGTTAGAGGTGCCATCTAACTGTTTAATTGTATGATTGATACTGTGAAGCTGTATATTGATTTTGGCCCTGTGAGAAAGGGAAAAGTTAAGAGAGAATGGGTGTGTGTGTGTGGAGTATGCTATGTTTGTTAAAGTAAATCCTGTATTGAATATATTGCATAATAATGCTGATGTTTGTATAACTAAAAAACCCAATAAAGACATTGTTTAAAAAAAAAAGCATGCCAGATTACTAACATACATTGTTCATAACGTGTTGCAATCTATGCAAATAAATGTGCAATAAAAAGCAACGATAGTTGATAAACAGCTTGAAAAAAGGAGGTCAGTGTGTGTGTTTTTTATCATTTGTTGTAGTCGTGAATGTGGATAAAAATAATAAAATGGGGTAAAAAAAAAGACTAAAACATGCCAGATTACTAACATACATTGTTCATAACGTGTTGCAATGTATGCAAAAAAAACTGGCAATAAAAAGCAACAAGGATAGTTGATGGACAGCTTGAAAAAGGAGGTCAGTGTGTGTTTTTTATCATTTGTTGTAGTCGTGCCATATATATGCTTATATAGCTGTGATGATGAGCAATGTATGACATATTATATGCAGGCAG
>CAKAOI010018609.1:74059-86628 GCA_916701655.1 Sebastiscus albofasciatus
TTCTTTTTTCTCGTAAAGTTATGACTTAATTCTCGTAATGTTACGACTTTTTTCTCGTAATATTACCACTTTTTTCTCGTAATGTTGCGACTTTTTTCTCGTAATATTGCGACTTTTTTTCTCTTAAAGTTATGACCTTATTCTCGTATTACAACTTTTTTTTCTCACGTTACGTCTTTTTTTCTTGCAATGTTACGACTTTTTTTCTCGTAATATTACGACTTTTCTTCTCGTAATGTTAGGACATTTTTTCTTGTTATATTACGACTTTTTTTTCGTAATGTTACGACTTTTTTCTCGTAATGTTATGACTTTTTTTCTCGTATTTTACAACTTTTTTCTCGTAATGTTACGACTTTTTTTCTCGTAATAATACAACTTTTTTCTCGTAATGTTACTTTTTTTCTCGTAATATTACAACTTTTTTTTCTCGTAATGTTATGACTTTATTCTTGTTATATTATGATTTTTTTCTCATAAAGTTATGACTTTTTTCTCGTAATATTATGACTTTATTCTCGTAATCTCAGATGTTTTTTCCCTCAATGTAGCCCTAACACTCCGTAGTAAATTTACTCTATGGCCCTCACTGCATTAGACTTATATACTATATACTTAGACTATAAACTGTGTTACCTTCACCACAATGCTCAAATGTTTGCAGTTCCGGACAGATTTTCTTTTTTTTGTCTAAAATGTCTCTTTTGATAGTAAAGGTTGCTGACCCCTGATCCAGCCAAACAAAGACGGCAGCCGGAAGTGACCCATGTCCCACAAGGTGGGAAACGCTAAGTTTTATTATACACAGTTCCACACAGGTTATAATGATGTTAGGCTACGTTGTAGTCTATTATTTTATATTTTCATTTTCACATTATTTTCATATAACACAATCATACACTGTCAATAACCCTGTAACACCAAAAATATTCACTGCTGCCGTTATAGACTATAATTTTACAGTCTTTAAAGCACAATTAAAGCCGAAGAAGGTAGAATTGGAGCAAATATGACAACAAAATATATCTAATAATAATAATTATAAAACGGTCACTATATCCTGACAATAGTGTATGAGACAGGTAATTTGGAAAAACATCATGTGCCTCGGTGTCCTCCTGTGTCCCTAATGCCATCTGCAAGATTTCACAGACTGGAAGAAAACAACCAATCAGAGCCGAGCTGGAGCCGGCCGTCCCTGAGCAGCTGTCAATCATAATTGCATAATTCTTTGTATGTATGTAAGTATTTGGTAAAAATAAATCTGATTGTGATTATAATTCGGATTTAAAATATATAGGCTGTTTTATATAAAATAATTCGTATTTTTTTCTGTGCTGTAGAAAACAAAGTAGAATACCTGGTAAACGGGACCTTTCTTACAGCAGGCATTTGTCATAATAGGAAAAGCACAGTTACTATTGACACTATTGATGGCTCTGTTCTGTTGCTGTGTCTCAGCATGCACAATACCTGGACCCTGAAACTGAAGAATCTAAATAGATTTCAGCCATAATAAATGTTATTATTGTCTTTTCCATACTGTGGCCAGTCAAAATGTCTTCAGTGATAAAAGCCTATCGTGCAGCGGACTGAATATTTTTTGACCAGATGGCTCGAAGAGTCTTAAAACTGTAATAACTGCATTTGTGGCTATATTGAGTCTTGCTTCTGGCCATGTAATATTTGCACTCCTTTTAGTTCCGTTTCTGCGCTTCAGCAACTCCTGAGGGAAATACCTGATCCTTTAGTTGCTAAATACTCCACTATGGTTCATCAGCTAGTTGCTCACTTGGTCTGTTTGGCGCTGGGCAGGTAGTATATATTGAGTTTTTAGAGCTTTTTTGCTGAAAACAGCTGCCTGCTGCTGACACCATGAGATGAGACTGAATCCGAACAGTAAAGTTGTGGACGTAAAACCAAAACAAATGAGCTGGAAGATGCTACATGAGAGTCAGAAAGTGGGGATAGGTGGAAACATGCTGGTGAGCGTTTCTTTTTCATTCATTTATTTTATTATTTGCCCGAGACAACTTATTCATTAGTTGAGACTATACACAAGTATTTTTTTCCCATCTTGAAGCCTGAGTATTTGACAAACTCTCTCTCCATACAGATATCACAGATATTTTTTCCATGTGGTTCAACCTGTGTTAAACACATAAAAGACATCTACTGTATGCTCTTTAACAAAATAAAAGGGACATACTAATCACTTGATGGAAAAAAAAAAGCCTGACATGCCCACAGAGAAAAATAAACATCTGGCAAAACAATGTTATTAAAAAAAAAACACACAGAGTGACAAGGGGAAATGAAACCATGATAGTCTTGGAAGTACACTGCGGTATAAAATAATTTGCATTTTCAAAACTTAAAATTTCAAAAGAAGCACCTTGCACAAAGTCTACTTCATAATACAAGACAGCTTTTCAAATGTTGGAAAGCACCTTCTCTACAGATGTGCACACATCACCGATCTCATTCATTCACGAATACTCATCTTCACATTTTCTCTGGTCACCTCATAACTTGAGCTTTCAACTGAAATAGACCAAACCCCTCTCAGCGGCTGGGCTACACACGACAAATAAATGCAAGAACATTGATATTCAATAGAAAAATATATTGCACTACTCTTTTCCTCAACTGAAATGCCAGGGTAAATGATTTTAAAATCTATTATGTTTGATTATCATTTAAAGGCCTTCTAAAGCTAACCATTTCAAGAGTGTTACATTAGGACTGAGGATGGAATCCTTACATAACAAGGAACATTTTTGCATCAGTAATTTGATGTTTAAAAACAAGAAGAAAAGCAGATCAATAAACAGTGATAGTATGATGAAGCACAAACAAACAGTGGTATTCTTCAGCCTCGAATAATCCATGCAGTCAACAGGGTTTGATACATATACGACTAGTGTGATGACATCCACTCAAATGGGTTAAAAACTGATGGTAAAATAAGTCAGCCACACACTCACGGGGTAAACTGTGCACACATCGATAATTTGGTTTGTTACGCACTCAGCTGACTAAACAGTCATGTGTATTTAAGGAGAATTAACTCAAAAGGGAAACCTACAGAAAACCAAAGGACAGGTCGAAAAGTAAACATAAAAACGTTCCAGGCTGCTTTTTTTACTGAAATCAGCCAGCCAATCTCTCAGCGTACTTTCACTGCATAAGCAAACATTATGTCGACGACCACAATCAGGCATAAAAATCTTTCATACAAATGAAAAATACAAGTCAGCCTGGAAAACAACCAACCTCATCACAGCCAGCGTGTGGGACTCAAGTTGGACTGAAGCTGCATTTTTAAGTGAAATGAAAATTAACTGATGACTTTGACTTAAAAACTAAATTTTCATCCCAATCTAAAAACATTTTCCGACTGTCACGACTGACGAAATGACCCCAAACCCTGCAGAGTGAGTGTCCGACGTGTTATTTCATATTTACATACGGAGAGTGACGAAGCGTCTCTGAACAGGGAGCCTGCTGGGACTGGAGGGTTTGACGGAGGCACTGTGCCGTGTCTGTGTGATTATCATTGGCTGTGAGGGGACGAGAGTATCGTAGTCTGGGTTGGGGGGGTTTGAGGGCGGGTCCCTCTTTCTCTCAAACGCTTTGCACCAGTCCGGCCTCCAAAATGCCACTCGAGTTCATACTGGCTACCTGTGTCGGCACATCATCTCGGGGCTGACTGTGGCTGCGTCGCCATGACAACCCCTCCCGGCTGGCCTGATCCCATGCCGGCTAAGACCGACATAGCCACCGCCTCTGCGGCGCGAACGCTCAGCCCGTTGATGGTGGCCCCCGGGCTGGAGGCCGAGGCGGGCGGTGACGGCCCGTGCTGGATGACTGCCGCTGGGGAGCCGATGGGTTCACTGGAAGTATCCCTGGAGGTTTCCTCTCCTCCTGCAGCTAGAGACAGAGACAGAAACATTCACCCTTAAGAGAGGTGAGCGAGTAAAAAGAATGCATTAGATGGATGAGATGATAGATGGATTCCTGACAAAAGAAGTCGTACAGTTTTTCAGCTTGTTCGGGTTACCTAAGAAAGCTGCCTTCTTCTGCATGACAGTGACCGGGCAGTCTTTGTGGGCCAGGAGGAGCTGCTTCAGCTGTGCCACCTCGTTCCTCAGTAGGCTCACTTCATTCTGATGGCAACACAAAACACACAGCACGCAAATCATTCCCAGCACCGATCTGCATGAATGTTTTTAATTACCGATATAACCCTGGAGGAAAAATGGACTCACCGACAGGGAGACATTCATGTTGGCGAGATCGTCTGCTTTCTTCTCCAAAGAGTTAACCCACAGCTTTCGTTTTTGCCTGCAGCGGGAGGCGGCCGCCCGGTTTCTCTCCAGGAAGCGCTCCCGTCTCTCGTCGGGGTCCATCTCTGAAGCTCGCCGCCGCCGGCCTCCTGTTGGCTGAGCAGGGGACACCTGGGGAATGAGGAGGCGGGGGGAGGCGGTGAATACTTTCAGGTTACATGCATGTCCTGAGTTTTAATTTTTGCTTTTGCTCAAAAGGCACAAGCATTACACAATGTGGCATAGAAGGTTTTAAATGAGTACATTTGTGCTATTTGTACTTTTAAGAACAAAATAAGTGTTAATAGCAGACACAGAGACACTATGTAGCGGCTGAAAGGCTTTCATTCAGCAGTGACCCAACATTTTCTGTTAAGCATCTAAGAGTAAAACACTGAATGCAATACTCATCTTTGACATTGAAATATCAACTTATTAACATTGGTTTAGTGAACAGAATAATTATCTCCGCCAGGTAATCATGTGTTTGGTTGTGTGTGTGAGTGTGTGTATCTGTTTGTACAGCTAATCTGACATACTACTGGACCCATCAGCCTTATATTTTTTGTGCACATTTATGACTGTATGCTTGAGGACCTCTCGTGGTTGCGGTGATTCACAATTTTTGAACACATTTGCATAAGTTTGGAGCGTTATTTAGCCTCCTTCGCGACAACCTATTATGACATAGAGTATCTTCACTCTAGCTTTAAAACTGAGACCGCTATAACCAAAAAATCCAAAGTTGCGTCAATGCGTTAAAGGAATTAGTGGTGTTAAAACATATTTGCGTTGACGCGTTATTATTGCGTTAACTTTGACAGCCCTAATAATAATAATAATAATAATAATAATAATGTAACCTGCATATTGTCTCCCCTTCATTCCACTACTGACATACACTCCGCTGGACACACAGCCTGCTCTGTTTAGGTTAAGGGGGCTTAATATTTGATATTCAAGACAGATTTAGGCTGCAGTATTATTTCAGGTACCATCCGTTCTATGAATTTATGTCAATAAAAATGTCCCCCTTATACTGTAGGCATTTATGCGTCTGATCCTAGTTATGTATCTGCATGTAAGCTTATGCAACATGCGTAATACCTGGGGTTGGGCAGGTGATGGTGCATCAGAGTTTTGAGTGGGTTGTTGGCTCTGTTCCTGTCGCTGTGGGACAGCAGGGATGGATCCTGCCCCCCCACCAGCCCCATCCTGTGCTCCTGGGCCCTGATGAGTTAAAGCTGCCTTCAGCCGCTACAAAGACACATAGACAACACTCCTTGTAGGTAATCTATCACTAAAAGAGCTGTGATCCAAATGTCATCATGTAATACGACACATTTTAAGTGTAGAAGCTATTCTACAAATGTAAAAAAAAATGGTTTATATAACTGAAAAATATTTTTCAGAGCCTACAGCCTACAAAATGATGCAAATATGACTGATCATCTCACCATCTTGGTCTCAGCGTGCAGACTATACCCAGATGGGGAGGATGAGCCACTGCTGGCACCGCCAACTGGAGGTCCTGGGATCCCAGGGATATTAGGCACTGAGTTCACTGGCCTCGCAAGCTCCACGTTACAACAAATACACAAGAGAGAGAGAGAAACAGACGGAATACGGTAAGTTTAAAGAAAAATCATTTTAAAATGTATTGTGTTTTTTCCATGTTTTGAAAAAGCCTTACAGATATAACTGAGGTCATCTGCACAGGACTGGGCAGGAGAGGGACTGTCTGCCCGTTGGGAAGCCTCACCAGTGGATAAGCGCTTGTTGGGGAGCTGTTAACAAAATCAGATACTTGTAAATGGCTGCTCCTCCATTCTGTGCCCATTAACAAAATAAAGATTGAGAGCCAGTTTGACAACTGACGCTCTCTTTAAGTGGTAACTGTGCCAAGCCTCTCAAGTACCAATGAAACGGCAGTTGGAGCAACAGAATGTGTGGGTGAGGTATCATCTTGAGAGGGATTTGATTAGATCTCTCAAAAGCAGACATAACTTAGCGAGTCTCTGTAGAATCGCAGCAAATATGGAGCTGTAGAGGACTGTTAACCTCCACCCACACCTGCTTCACCTGCGTTGTTGGATCAGGAAGCAGAGGATGATGGAGAAATAAATGAATTAAACATTAACCAGAAAAACACATTACTGAGAAAGAGAAAATCCAAACAAAAATGTACCGCCTCACAGTTGTATGTCTTTGCCAACCAGTCAAGTTGAGGTTTACATCCATGTCCAAAATGTCATCATTCTATCATTTTATCCTGTCAGATATTAGTGTGAAATTGTCATAATTAGCATATGAATTCTTGACTTATGGTCAAAACAACAAGAAAAGACTGGACATACGGATAACCCGAAAACATAATGCCTCCGGCCACGGCTGTTGCCAGTGCAGAAGCAATAAAAAACGTGTTTTGTGATGTCACAGTGACCTTGACCTTTGACCACCAAACTCTAATCAGTTCATTCTTGAGTCCAAGTGGATGTTTGTGCCAAATTTGAAGAAATTCCTGCAATATTGCATTCACGAATGGGACAAACTTGAGGTCAGTGACTCTTGACCTCCAAAATCTACATATGTACGTACGGACGGACAACCCAAAAACATAATGCCTCCGACCCCGGCTATCGCCGCCGTGGAGGCATAAAAAATAAACTGAATCTAATTAAAAACAACCAGTGGCCAGCAGGATGTAAGTATGGTATATATGCTGCAGTAATTTAACACATGTAAGCTCACAAAATAGTATTTTTAGAGAGGCATGAGGAGCTAAAGCAGGAGCAGCTCCTGTGTCATACAGCTTAGCATGACTCCTGTCAAACATTAGCCTCAGTTGCTGAGGGACTCATTAAGTATACATGGCCACTTGCAACACCATGTGCTAACAAATACATCGTCTGACCAAACCTTGGATAGTTAGCCTATCTAGACATGTGTGGCATCTATATCACCAACTACCCTTTCTACTTATTCTGAGCTAAATCTTCCCACGAAGCTAATATCGAATACAACAACGACAATTTTTTGTGTGCATTTTCCCAGAACTACTTCAGTCTTAAGATGTTTTGCAAATACGGCCCCAGGCCTCAAGAAATGCAAACAACAGGAACACATTGAAGTTTACCCGAGCTGTCTGTTGGAGGGCGGTGCTTGTGTGATGACAGATGTTGGAGATGGCAGAGTTGGGTGTAGAGCGTCATTGCTCAGGTGAAGGGGAAGAGAGCCTGGACGCACAATGGTTGGAGTGGGGGCAGAGCTCTGCACAGGCTTTGTGATAATCTCCTGTTGAAAAAACAAAAAATAATAATAAAATATATCTTCCATTCATAAATATATATTGTCTGCACGAACAGGGAAACAATTATTGATGTTTAAGTGGAAAGTCTTGAAGGGCGACTGCATATGTTTCTTTTCCGGGTTTTTCAAACGGAAATGCCCACTCCAGTGTTAGGAAACCGCAGTGACGTAGATTACCAAGATACACTAATCAAAGCTAATCAATAAGGTTATGATTAATGTGAATGCTGGCGCTAACTGAGTCAACATTAGCTGTGCTAAGTTTTGAGATAAGTGAAAGGGTTAGTTCAGATTTTTTGAAGTGGGGTTGTAATGTACTCCCATGTTCTGCAAGGTAAAATTACTGTTTTGTCAATGGAGTCTAGTAGCTTTGAAGAGAGCAATATAACGGCTTCAGTTCCTTGTCGGAAAGGGCTATTTGACGGCGAGGTAAAGTGACTGTGGACGGGAGCAGCAGAAAAACATACTTTAGTCACCTAAGAAACGGCCCGCCTAAAAAAATCTGTATAAGTTTAAGTGTACGCTTTATTTACAATATTTTCACCGCTTTACCTCGCCATCAAATGACAGGGAACTGAAGCTGGCATTTTGCGGTCTTCCAAGCCACCAGACTCCTTTGCCCAAAACAATAATTTTACCTTGCAGAACACAGGAGTTGCTGGTCTACCGCTGTATCGATCAGTTAGTTTGTTTGAGTTATTGTGTGACTTTCGGATCCGAGCAAACTTGGCTTTCACACAGCAGTACATTGCTTAGCTTCCATGCCGGTACTCCTGTCTGCTTCACCAAACTGGGAGCATACCGACTGCCATCTAAGTTACTGTATGTAATACACTGACTATGGACAAGGATATATGTATATATGTATATGTAGCAACGGCATCATGCAGAAACCAGCGTCAGGTCATGTGGGAAAATGATTTTAGAAAGTCTTGGAAAATAGTATTTTGACGCTAAAACATACATACTTTGACCAAAACCTGTCAAATGTTCAGATTTTAATACAGAAGGAACACCACTAATAATAATAATAGTGGACCCGCCCTTTAAGCAAGAGTAAATCTGCTTGCTAAACCAGCTTGCTAGCCACACGTAAGCAGTTTGTGGGAATGCACTGTACCTTGCCTCTCCCCCTTGAGTCTCCGCTGTTGTCTGACATGCTGGAGGAGGAGTCTGGACTTCCTGGAGAGGAAGAATCCACTTGTAAAGGACCCTCATCCTCATCTTTTACTTCAGATGGTGTTTGTAAAGGTGCAGACTGAGCCTGAGAGCAGAAGATGAATACACCCTTTCAGATCATCTAAAATAATATCATTTATCTGATAACCTGAGGAGACCAACAGTGTGGCATTCATTAAAAATGTGCTTTTATCCTTTTTTTTTACTTTTACCAGGTGTTTTGTCCTCTGGTCGTCGTCGTGTGCTTTGGAAAACTCATGTTCAAAGGAGCTGGCTAGCTCATTGAATAGCCCAACCTCCTCACAGTTCTTCAGGAAACGTGTGGGCGTGGGCGTCTGGTCTGCAAAAGAAAAGCATATATTATGTTAGTCAAGAGGGTAACAGGACAGAAATATCTCCTTCCCAGCAGACATCCCAGTAGTACATCAGAACAGGTATTCAGAGCATTGACAACTTCATTACTCTCCAGTTCAGCTTCATTTAACAAATAACAATGTAAAAGGTAATGTCATTACCTGCGATGATAACAGAGTCTGTTCTGGCAGGACCAAATTTTAATGTCATTTCATGCTTGTGCTTGTGGACTGACAGATGGTCTTCATTTGTGAATCTCTGCAAAAAATAAAACAGATGTACAGAAAATGTAATATAGTATATTAAAGAATATAAAGTGTAGCATCAGTGTGTCTACTGTGATGCCGACGAATGACAAAGAATTCATCAAAATAACTCAATTATAGATGATGTGAGATGAACAATAGCAGCCTCTTTCAGCGCAGATGGCCCACAGTGAGGTACGGTTTGATCATTGTCTACTATTTTGGCATTTGTACAGTAGCTTAAAGGTGGATTCTGCGATATTTGGAGAAAGATCGTCGATATTTGAACTCAACATCCAAACAAATACACTCCTCCCATAGGTTAGGATGTGCCAGATTTACCATCCCTCTCGCTCCCTTTGCCTCTCTTTATACATCCTGGAATAAACAATATTTTTGATCAAACACCTCGATATGGGTATTGCAACGATATTGTAGGGTTGGTGCTTTTACAAAATATTCACACAATGAGATTTCTGATAAATAATCAGAAGTATTGTGGGTATAATGACTAAGTGGGCAAAGACAAACAATAGAACAGCTAGAATAGTCAAATTACATCACTCTACTGTAATGCCTTTAAAACCAGAAAAAGACAACACTTATGCCACATTATGATATAATGATATCCAAAATCTAAGACAATATCTAGTCTCATTGCATGATATCGATATAATATCAATATACAACTCAGCCCTAGTGTTGTGTGGCTTGGCCTAAGCCATTTTGTTTGTCTCCCATTTACAGAGCCAGGGCTGTGTATGAACACTGGATTGTTTCTTTCAGAAGCAGAGCACACCGCGAGGAGATAGTCGCAGAATTTGACAGAAAGTGTATCGGATTAGAATCGCAGACTCCACCTTTAACTGTCTGCAAAGTTAGCTGTACGCTAAATTGCAGTGAGCCCATGTAATAATAAGAAAGAGGCGACAATTTGTTTCACATTTCTGGGCTGGATGATCAGAGCTGTCAAATTTAGAGAGAGTGGGTTGTTACTGAGCTATGCAACATGAATAAATGCATTCAGAAATCATTACCTGCCCACATCCAGGGGCAGTGCATACAAAAGGTCGATCATCCCCCATCTCAGACAAATGTTCTGCAAAAGAGAGCAAAAAAACAGTATTCATATATGCATATGAAGGCAATCAAACAGCTTACTAGGACGCCATATTCAAGATTCACGATGTTTATTGTCACGCCGGTTATACAGGTACAATCGTGTGAAATGCTTTTTGCTGGGAAGCTCCATTAGAATAATAATTTAAATTACAATTATAAAAGGAAATACTTTGTACAAGGGCATATTAAGAATATATACAGGCATATTAAGAACATATACATTAAGAACATATACAGTATAAGATATATATTTTGTATACCGGCTTTTAGACCATTGACAACGATTATCCAGAAGAAAATGCTCAAATGTCACTGTCTATTATGTTAGCTTGTGTTTTTTTGATATGCTAATGTATTGACCTGCAGCATCAGTCTATAACGTTATAATAACATGACTACCATGCACATGTGCTCACCTGTCACCAAGAAACGAAGGAATCCATATATTACTGGTGGAATGCTACTGAATGATTCAATAGTGTAACTTGTTATTGATCTATACTGGCTTTGACAACGATTATCCAGAAGCAACCAAAAAACGCCCAAATGTCACTGTCTCTTGTGTTTTAACATGCTAATGTATTGATCAGTCTATAACGTTATAATGAATGAATGAATGAAAGACTTTATTTCGAACATAAAATAAATAAAAACAGATACAAAATAATAACAAACAAAACAAGAGTTATAGTGTCCGAAAAGGAGTAGGTAGAAGAAAAACTTATATTTCCCTACCCCTTTCTCACTTCTCCTCTATTAACTCATATATCATAGAATGATAATATAATATAATATAAAAACTATCCCAGATTTATTTACATCCCAAGTTGAATATATGAACAGCATCCCAAGTTTATTTACAACCCACAAATCCATCCGGAGTTAAAAAGTATATAACATACTTTCCTCAACCATATACTAATAATAACATGACTACCATGCACATTATTTGCATGTGCTCACCTGTCACCAAGAAGGTAGAAAAACACCCCAAGAGACAAGAAAATGCTCAAATGTCACTGTGTCTATTATGTTGGCTTGTGTTTTTAACAGGGTCATGTATTGACCTGCAGCATCAGTCTATAACGTTATAATAACATGACTACTATGCACATTGATTGCATGTGCTCACCTGTCACCAAGAAACGTAGAAAAACACCCCAAGTGACAACTGGTTAGGAGATAAACAGGCCGAGGACTGTGGGCCTGGTGGGACTAACGATGAGGCAGCAGAGCCAAAGCAAGCTGCCATGCAACCTACCTACACTGTCATCAAGACATCGGCGGTAGCTGGCAACCAGGAGGTCGTTGGGCCATGTAGCTAGTTAGTGGATATAGGTTAACACTCACAGTGCCAATTCTTATGCTGGCTGTGACTCTATGAGAGATGGGCCTTAGAGCTAGTATCGCTAACTACACCAACAGACTGTGTTTCAGTAACCTGACAGCGGTGTCATTATGAGGAACGTGTCAGCTAACATCATGGAGACTAATACACACATAAGGGAGGAGCGGATACGCCTCGCAAAGCGACAAATTGGAGCGTAGCTACCAGTCACAACACAGCTAGCTAAGCTAAGCTAAGCTAAGCTAACCGTGTAAGTTAGTAGCTAAACGTTAGCACGCTAATGCTAATGCTAACTCATGATACTAACGCTACGATCTCATGAAAACATCACACGTTTCGTGATTAATTAACTGAATACATTTGGGAAAAAATGTCACATTGTTTTAGGTTAGATGATCGGTAATGTGAGTGGACTGACCCGGTCGGTTCCACAGCCTCTGGACGGCCCCCTCCCTGCTCCGCTGCTCCGGACGGTGCTGCTCTGCTGCTGCTCGTTGTTGACACTCTGACACTTCCATCAGCAGCGACCGGTATCGCGAGAGCTGGAGAGTACGGCGGAGTGTGACGTCACGTATTTTACGTAACACGGTTGACGTCGATACGTGATACCGAATCCACTGGTATTTAACCGGAATCCTTACATATCCTTTGATTTATGCATTAATTTACCACTTTTACCTCATA